>BHFV01000003.1:111043-152164 GCA_003568905.1 Trebouxiophyceae sp. KSI-1 | reverse complement strand
CAGCGGCACAGTAAACCCAGGTCCCCGATTCCCCACGCCTACCCGCCCGGCTGCTGTGGACAGGAATGCAGACGCAGCGTCCAGACCTGCAACACAGCATCCTCGACACAGCTCGCCTGTCCGCCAGCGCCTGCTCTGTCGAGCTTGGCGGGGTGTGGAAGCCCAGATGAGGCCCACGCACCTCCTGTGTAGCATCCGCTACGACTCAATGGCAATACTCTGGGGTTCTGGCGGATTATAGGGTTGTTCGGTATGTGATCGCCGCCAATTCCTTCTTTCCAACAGAGCTTTTACGGATTCAGCGTTAGGTGGTGGTGTAATAATCCTCCTCCTCCTCTCTCTGGCGGGCGCCGACGGTCCAGGATTCCTAGCTGACTTCCCCATAGGTGGTTGAGATGCAGATCAAGCCAACTCTCACTCGCGTGCCTGCAGTGCTGACTGCGGCGCTCTGTGTTTGCAGCTTTCTGAAGGTGGGTGCCGCCACTGTGCTGGCGCACGAGGTGAACGATGTAATCATGGAACCTGAGAAGATGGAGCGCTATCTCAACTACACCCTCGTACCACATCTCCTGTTTGCGCTCTTCGCCCTCTCTTGGCTCACCTCCCGTCTGATCTATTTTCCCTTTGTCATCTGGACCATTTTTGTGGAGCCGCTGAAGGTGCAAACACCTCCTGCTCTCCTTACATCTCTCCTTACATCTTACATCTTACATCGCTTCGCTGGAGGCCTCAGCTCGCGATGCGCTGGTTTTTGCAGCTGGCCAAACAGTACGGCGTCGGGCTGTGGCCCCACCGGGAGATCTACCCGGCGCTGGTCTGCACTCTGCTGGCCCTGCGCATCTACTGGTGCGCCACCGTAGCCACAGCGCGGTGCGGGCGAGTGATCGAGAGCCACTTTGTGCAAAAGACGGCGACTCGAGGCGCATAGGCAAGTGCAGGGACGGGTATCACCCTCAATGGGACTTGCCTGGGCGTCAGACCTCTAAAGACCTCAGCCAGAAACCCTGAGACACACCCAGGGCGGCAAAGACAGGGTCTGCCTCGGCCGGGACCGGCTGGTCGACTACGCACGCGGTCAGCCACAACGGCGAGAAATGGCACCCACTGCCCTGGATCTGGAACGAGGGTGAGACTGGCATGGGCGGACCAGAATCACTCTCAGAGGCCACGCAGGTGATGCATGGCGTCAAGCTCCCGTAGCCAAGTGGCCTTGTGCTGCAGCTTGCAGCGGTGGATGACGTCAAGGTCCTGGCGCTCCGGTGTCCTGCGCTCAGCAGTAGAGCACCGGCCAGAGACTGCGAGGTGCCAGGCATGCTGGACTGTTGGGCTCTTGGCAGAGAAGAAAGGCTTACGGCGCTGAGTGCCTGGACCACGGTGTCGCAGCCCTCTCACCAACGCAGTTGAAGAAAGGTGGTCCACACCCCAGGCAAATTGGCCCCCCTCCCCACACTACCACCACCACCACGTGGTAGCGCCAGTTGTACAGTTGTAGTAGGCAAGGGCCTAAGAGTTGAGCTGTATGTCATGCAGCTCACAAACAGGTCCCGCCGAGGGGACTCCCACCGGAGCGCCCGGCGCAGAACGCCACTCTGCAGCATCAGCGAAGTATTAGCGGTGGCAGCGGGCAACAAGAGTGGTGGCGACATATGTGTGATCAGAGTTGAGGCTGGTGAAGTCCATGAGACAGAAGCATACCAAACGATGCAGCCGCTGCTGAGGTGTTCATGTTCGATGTGGGAGGCAGCGGTCACCGGCTGGCCATCGGCCGCCTCGGCTGGTAAGTCGACCAGGCTGGTAAGTCGACGCTCTGACCTTGTCGCCTGGAAAAGAGCACCAGTCCCAAGCACCGCCCATGCAACCTCGCAAGCCTTCAGGAAGGGCCTGTCGTGCCTCAAGCCGTCCAAGCAGGCACAGAAAAAACTCTCCTGCAAGCATACATGGGGCTGGCCACCACGATGATCGCTAGGCCGCTGACGCAGGTCAGCAAACCTCAGCTTATCAATGCGGGCGTGCAGCAAGGCAGCACCACGAGGGCAGTTCTGCAATCATTCCACGCCGTAAAGCGGAGATGCCTTTGCCTTTGGTTGGGCTGCCCCGGGGGGGGGGGGGGGGGGGGGGGCGGCGGGCCATTCGGGAACTGCTATGCTGCCAAGGCGGTTCCTGCAGGCTCGACAGGCCGCTCGGACAGGATCGCCCCTAGGATGCCCGTCTGCCGATCAGCAAGGGGGGAGCTGGGGCTGGAAACCCGGGACTCGTCGCCACTGGACTGAAGGCTGGGGAGTGGCAGCGCAGCGGCACGCCTTTTGCAAAACGGGCACGGCCCAGGGCGCACGCCGGCAGAAGCGGCGCTCGGAGCGCTAAGCTGCTGGACTGGCGTGAGGTCCGGCTCAACGTCAATCGTGTCGGACTCCTGGCATCGGCCTGACCCAGCTGGAGGCGCCATGCATGTCACCAGGGTTAACCTGCCCCACCTGGAAGTGCCACTAGCAGCCAGGGACACGCTGCCTGCCCATGCGGCACACCTCTCCTTGCCACACATGTTATCCTGCAAAGACCTGGCACTGCCATTCCAAGTCTCCAACTGAGCTGCTTATGCCATTGGTTCACAAGACAGCAAGCAGCAAAAAGCGTTTCAGCGCACTTGAAAGTCAATGTCTTCTCAATGGGGGAAGGCAAGCAGGAATACCCCGTGAATTTTTCTCTCACGTCACATGCCTTTTGCGTAGTTGCCTTGCCGGACGCCCACGACCAGCCAGCACCCCTGCAGGGATGCCAAGACGCAGTGTGACGGACAGATAGGTTCAGGGCTCATTGCAAACGACGGGCATTGACCCCTGGATGTGTCCTGCATCACCTTGTACGGCCCCAGGTCGCAACGCTCCAAACAGAACGTGAACACATGTTCCCTGTTGCTGGTCACACCATGCTGCACCTGCACGGCTTGGATTGCCTTGTGCGTAAAGCGCTTGCTGGGGAAGCGCAGTGCGGAGGCAGCCTGCACCATCCATCAGCGGCTCAGTCCTCTCAGGACGAGATTATATTCGGAGCATCTAGCATATCAGCAGTCCAATGACGAGGACTGCCAGCCGGGGGGTTGACCTTCCATTCGTGGCAGCCAAGCAGAACGTCATATGGCTTGCTGTGCAGCATCGCGGCGAATTGCTCTGGGCACAGCCAATTCTCACGAGCCATCCAGCCACGCGCTCGCCCTGGTCGTACCTGAAGAGCAGCTGAGCGTCCTGAGGGGACCACGGGCAAGTACAGCACAGCAGGTGGTGCAGGGTCGAGGCGAGGGCAGCAGCGGAATCCCAGACCTGTCCAACAAGTAGCCCTTCACAGCCTTGGGGCTTGCTGAAAAGGTACGCGACCTGCACGCCCTCGTCCTCTTCAGGGTAGTCGTTCCGCTGGAGTGCGGTCATCACAGTCTCTACGACAGTCGTCGGTGGGATCATAGGCGAGGGCCGCTGGTGCGACTGCAGCAGCCCCTGCGCGTTGAGCAGGCTGGAAAACTCCACCGCCAGCGCCTTGCCTGCCGTCCACAACCAGCTATAATTGCTAATTCACTGTAGCACATCCAGCCGTGCCGACAGTTTCTTTCGGAACAGTTCGACGTGACCGAGTTTCTCCTCACCTGATGAATGATTGTCACCCTCGCTGCTGGATGCCGATACGATCATGCGCCTCCGCTCACCACCAGCCAACCGGTGGGCGCTCCGCAGCGTGGATGCCCTGACTCGAAGCGCATGCCTCGGCTGCGCCGCGTCGTCGGCTCGGGTCCCACTGCGGGGTCCACCCCAGCAGTGGCTCTGCATCCTGGTGCACCTGGTGCATTTGCACGCCGCGAACCGTCGTCGCTTGCGGGCCATGTCGCTTGCGGGCTCCAGGGTGGTACAACGCATGCATCGTTGATTCCGTCCTTGCACACTGCTGCGTGCCTGTCTCTTGTCCTGGTGGTCGTCCTCGTGGTGCCCAAGTGATGCGTATGGCGCTGCCGCGGCTGCGAGGCGGCTTGGCGGCGCTCGGAGGGCGCATGCTGCATGCCCGCGGCCTATCCAGCCACGTGCCGACACTAGCGCGCAGTGCGAGTGGGGCTAGTGCGAGCGAGACGAGCGATGGCCCGGCTTCCGGCATGCGCAGGGCCAGCGCCGCCAGCGGGGCGGTGCTCGCCTCCTTGCTGTGTGCAGCGGCAGGCACGGGCTTCGCGCTGCGAGACAGCGCTCGCTGCGAGCAATCAATGTCGGCGTCGCGGGACGGCAGTGTACGTCAGCCTCTTTGCTGTGCTGCTTGTCTGTTATAGACTAAGGTGTTGTGCTCTCAGAAAGTGCTCTCCCATGTCACCAGGCATCCTACACGCGTGAGGAGGTGGCCAAGCACAACACCCCCGACAAGCGGGTGTGGGTCACCTACCGAGACGGCGTGTATGATGTCACCGATTTCCTGGAGCAGCACCCGGGCGGCTCGTCGCGGCTCATGCTCGCAGCTGGTGGAGCGATCGACCCGTTCTGGGCGATGTACAAGCAACACCAAAACCAGGAGGTTCGTGGCATGCTGGAGCAGTATAGAATCGGGAAACTGGTGAGATGCTGTGCCCGTCCATTACCGGCACCATTTGGTCAGGCCTCATGTTGTGCTTCTCAATCGCCTGCTTGCATGGCGCAGGAGGGAGGTTCGGCGCCGGTGGAGGTGAGGGACCCGTACCAGGACGAGCCAGACCGACACCCGGCTCTCATTGTCCGCACGGAGCAGCCAATGAACGCAGAGACGCCGCCAGAACTGCTCGCCTCGTCACCGATCACGCCCACAGAGTGAACACCTAAGCAAACCAAGTCCTTGCCAGGCTGAAGCACCCTGTCAAGCCTTGATAGACACCCAATAACTGAACCCGCATGGCAGGCTCTTCTACGTGCGCAACCACCTGCCGGTGCCTCACGTGGATGCGAGCAACTACAAGGTGCGTCTGTCTGAAAACCGCGGTGCAGGAGTGTGAGCAAGCAAAGCACTCCTGTTACTCGCCGGCAACAGCAGATCTGACCCGGAGGCGCTGTTTGCCTGCAGCTCGGCGTGGGGGGCGAGGGCCTGCGCACAGTGGAGCTGTCGCTGAAGGATCTGCAGCAAAACTTCAAAAAGCACACTGTGGTGGCCACGCTGCAGTGCTCAGGGAACAGGCGGCACCAGTTGGCGGAGATAAAGCCGATCAAAGGCCTGGACTGGGATGTTGGTAAGGCACTGTTTCATTGCCATGTGCCTGAGTGATGGCCTGCGTCCTTTTCTAAACAGCACTCCTGATCAGAAGTCATTTCTGCGCCGTTCAGGCGCGATTGGGACAGCAGAGTTCAGCGGCGTGCGGCTGGCAGACGTGCTCCAGTATGCTGGGCTGGACCAGGAGAGCCTGAGTGAGATTGAGCACATCCAGTTTGAGGGCCTGGATAGCGACACCAGCGGCACCTGCTACGGTGCCTCCATCCCGGTGGATGTCGCCATCGACAGGAGCAAAGAGGTCCTGCTGGCGTACGAGATGAACGGCCAGTAAGCCAGCGCCTGCGCCGAGCCCAGACTGTGCATGCAGCCCTCCTGATGCGTACTCAGGCGGCTGGGCGCGGGTGCCAGGCCACTCAGCCTGGACCACGGCTACCCTGTGCGGGTGGTTGTGCCGGGCGTCACCGGCGCCCGGAGCGTGAAGTGGCTCTCGCGCATCGTTGCCAGCAAGGAGGAGAGCCAGTCGCACTGGCAGCAGGTTGGGCGCTTTGTTCTTGAACCCTCGCTCGGATGGCACCCACCGCTCAGGTGAGGACTGGGCTGAAGCTCGGCGCCTGCAAGCGGAGCGCAGAACGACTACAAGAGCTTCAGCCCCTCGGTGGACTGGGACACCGTCGACTGGTCGTCGGCGCCCGCCATCCAGGAGACGAACGTGCAGTCGGCCATCTGCAGCCCGCAGCCCGGCGCGACGGTCGAGGGCGCCGAGGCGGTGCAGGTCAAGGGCTACGCATTTTCCGGCGGCGGCCGCAGGGTCATCCGCGTGGACGTGTCTGCGGACGGCGGCAAGACTTGGACCACCGCCAGCCTGGCTCCAGCCGACAAGCACAGCCGGAGGCACGCTGCCCTGCATTGAGCCAAATGCATCCCTGCTCGCTCGGCAGAAAGTGTCCCAGCCACGGCGTGCCTCAGCCTCAGACGGTGCGGGCGGCGCTGCAGAGGGTACGCCTGGACGCTGTGGGAGGCAGAGGTGCCGGTCGCGGGCGCGCAGCCGGGCGCGGAGGTCGACCTCTGCTGCCGCGCGACCGACGACTCGTACAGCAGTCAGCCGGATGAGCCTGCGGGGCTGTGGAACCTGCGCGGCGTTATGAACAATGCGGTGCACCACGTCAAGGTGCGGCTGGAGGCTTGAAAGCCGGCAGCCGGGAGGCTGCAATAGTTGCTAGGCTGCTAGATGTGGTTCTCAAACAAGACGTCGGGTTGGCAACGCTAGGTGTGGCAACTCTTTGTAAAGCTGAAGACCCGCTTCCTCACGCCGCAGCTTTGCTCAGCGATTCTGGCTGGAAGGCGGGCAAGCTTGGGCGATACTCGGCGCCTGCGTAGCCGAATGCGCCCAAGCCCACCACCGCCAGCGCCTCTGGTGTGCGCAGAGGCGCTGGCGCAGGCAGCAGGACGACCGAGATGCGCAGCCCTGCGGCAGGTCAGCAATGCTCATTCTGTCACTGTGTGAGGAGGGCAGAAGGAAAACAAAGGGCAGCCAGCCTTACCAAAGCGCAGGTCCTCCGTCTGCAGCGGCTGGCCGCCTGGCGGGGAATGCATGCCCGTCATTCAAGCTGGCTGAATTGCAGATGGGTGTGCTCAGATCGAGCGGCGATGGCGCTCACTCGAGTCAAGGCAGCAGATGAGGTCGGGCACGCTCGCCAGGATGGCCTCGCCCTCGCGTGCCACCAAATTTTCATTCTGGAAGTCGATCGAAAACTCGGTGCCCCCGCTTGCGACCTTGATCTTGCCGCGAGCAAACCCCTCCGTCGTGACACGCTCCACATCCACGACCTTGCCTGCAGCATGCAGCAGAAAACGCTCATGAAGGGTGGCTTTGCAGTCAAGGTTTGGTGGTTTGGGGGCTGCGCACCTTGGAACAGCAGCCGGCCTCTGCCCTCCTTGACCACGGCTGCGACAGGGTCCTCCTTCTCGCGAGCTGCCGCACTCACAGCTGCGCCGAGGCGCCACGCGTGGGAGAGAGAGTGCTTGATGGCTACCCGCTTGACATTATCGCTGCTGAGGGGAGCTGTTGCCAGTGCTGCGTTGGAGGGAGGATGCACCACTGACATCAGTCGATGTAAGGAGACCCGCTGCATGCGGCACAGCCACAGAGTCGACTCACCGGCGTTGCCGCCCATGGTCGTGCAGACCGGCCGCATCAGTTTCTCCGCCCACTCTGCGCCCTGGCACTGCTGGAGGACGACCACGTTGCCCTTCTCATCTGCGAGGGCAGCCGGGACCAGGGGAAATCCGCAGATGCTCGGTGTCGTCATCTGCACTAAGTATCAGGTATTATCCAATTAGGGAGACACAATACTTGCCTCCGCAGATGGAGGCAACCAACAGAGAATAAAAACGTAGAAGAAGGGGGAGCCGCAGGGCTTGGCTGCTCTCTGACCTGCAGCTCAGGGAAGGCCCGCCCCATGTAGTCTGCATCGACGACAGGAAGCCCCAGGCGGGAGCCGACAAGCAGGGGCTCCAGCCCGTTGCCGCCACCGATCTCGGCAGCGATGACCGCAACCAGCCGCGGCTGCAGCCCAGGCTGCGCAGCGACGGCGGCCAGCATGGCGGTCTCTATCGTGTTGCTTTCAAGCTTCTCGACGCTCACAGTCGGGGCTCCTGCAGTGCGCAAACACTTGTTTGCAGCACGGGCATGCATGCCGAGGTGAGCAGCAGGGATCAATGATGGTTGCTGCTGACCCATGTAGCCTGCTTCGGCGACGAGGCCTGGCGGCAGCATGTCAGGCGAGATGACCTTGATCTCGCCTTCCCTGAAACGCAGCACCACAAGGTCAGATGTTGCCAGGCATGTTGCAAGAACAGGCGTCCATCCTTCAAGACACTGCCTACAGAATGCCTTGCGCACCTCTGCAGCTCGCTCAGCAGCTTCAGCTTGGCGCGGTACGGGCTCCCGCCGCCGCCTGTTCCCAGTATGCCGCATCCTGCAGTGAAGAGCGGCAAAGCCAGTTTCTGAGCACTCGCCAGCAGCGACCGCGATGATGCACTGCCAGGTAGCTTACCAATTGCAATGTTCTCCACATCCTCGCTGCTCACAATCCAGCTGCCATCCTCGGCGACCTGTGCCCTGCTGCCTCTTCAGCACATGCGTCTGCCTGGGGCTGATGATTGAGGAGCACAGCGAGATCGCACGTGAGGCACCGACCCTCCTTCCGTGGGCATGCTGGCCGCTGCCGGTAGAGCAGAGGAGCCGGCACTGGTGTCTGTGACGGGCTCCTGCGCCTCGACTGCAGGCCAGCTGCTCGTCAGTCTGGATTCAGCAGCAGCGTCTTAATCATGTCTAACGTGCGCTGCCTGCGGGTGCTGTCAGGATGCAGCACCTGCCCGATGCTCTGCCCACACAGTGCCCGTCGCAGGCGCATAGGCGACGCCGGAAGCAGAGCTCGGCTCCAGGAGGCTGCCGACGACCTTGACCACCACCCTAGTCATGCCACTGGGCAGGTAGGCGAGCGGGATCTCGTCCTGGACAGCTACCTGAAAGGGAGCGCACAGGTGCTGCCGGCTTCAGCTCCGCGGCAAGGAGCTTCGTGCGGAGCAGGCACGCGCTTGTTAGATACGCACCTTGCAGGTCTCTGGGTCGGCGCCTTCAGCGACAGCTTGCGCAGCAGCAGTGGCGCGCGCCTGCTGCAACACGGCCGCCCGGTGCTCGCCGGCAGTGCCGTAGCTGTACACCGCGTCCACCCCGCCGCTGACCTGCAAGGGCTTTCCCCTCAAAGGCCGCTGTTTGGGCCAGGTCCCATGCAAAATGCTGAGCGACAGATACGCACCTGGGGAATGGCTGCTCCAACAGCGTTCGCGACGTCCGCAAACAGGGGCCTCACGACCGAGCAGACTCCAGCCAGCCGGTCCCCGCACAGCGCCGCACCGCCGCCCACGACTATCAGCGGCACGGGCTCTGCAGCAGAGGCAAGGCGGTGAGCTGCATCCAGAGCAATTCTGTGTCTCTGGTGCGGCTTGGTGGCAGGGATACAGCCGGCTGACCAGCGGCCGTCTTCATGGCGTCCAGCGCGTCCTCCAGCTTGCCTTGCATTGCGCCCCATGCCTTTTGAGGCAGCTCTCGGGCGTCCTGCTGCTGCATCCCTGCATGGTCGCGCATGGACGCAGATCACGTTCTGCAAACATTCCCTGGAGTTGCAGGTGCAGAGTTGTGAGAGGGAGCCACACATGCCTGGACCCTCTGCTGGTCGCCGAATGCCATCTTGCCGAGCGCCACAGCCACGTCAGTCGCTGTGCACATGTTTCCACCGCTCGCGATTGTCCTGCAAGGCAGCCAGTGCATGAAGGGTCCTGCACTCGAGACTTCATGCCTTGCATGGCTGAGCTTTGCAGGGGCACCTTTGGAACAGCTCGTAGCCGACGCTGCTCGGCCCCACCCTGACGCTGCCCTCCTCTGATGTTTGCACCAGACTGCCCCCACCCAGCCCTGCAATGCACGCCCTGTGAGCACCTGCAAAGGTGGCAAGACGCCGCAGCCAAAGCCTGCTAAAGAGGGAGCTGATCCAAGTCGGAGCCTACCGATGCTGAGCACGTCCGGGAGCGGGAAGTTGGAGCGGACTTTGCCAGCCAGGAGCGCAGTGGAGGCGCAGGGCCTGGGCATGCCATTGACCAGGGCAGCGACGTCTGAAGTCGTGCCGCCGATGTCTAGCACCAGGCCGTCCTCGATGCCGCTCAGGAACGCAGCACCCCTGAGGGAGTTGACGATCGCGCTCTGGAAGCACAGCAACGGCTCCTGCAGACCGGCGCATCTTGCCGCAGTCGTGCTTGCTACCACTCTCAGAGCAGAGAGGGGAGGCGTGATGCCTTCTGCGCTGCGTGCGCGCTGGCCAGGGTGCCGTCATTCGTGGAGAGGTAGACCCGTGCGTTCACCAGCCCCAGCTCCTGCACTGCGGCCTGGAAAGCCGGGATGACTTGCATGGCCAGCGGCTGAATGGCGGCGTTGAGGACGGCCGCGTTCTCCCGCTCCAGCAGGCCGAGGCCGGCGATGGTGTGACTGAGTGTCACCAGGACCTCCTGCTCAGGGGAGTCTGCCAGGTGCGCATGCGCCTCCTCACGCAGCCACTCGGCCACCTGGTCCTCTTGTGCGCTGTTCGCCGGCGAGTTCACCCTGCAGCAGCAAGCTGCAATCTGTGGAGCAGATTACTTGCTGCTTTGAACCCTCCCTTTCTGGCGCGCGCCATGCTGGTAAGCATTGCATGGAGGCTTGCCCTGCCACCACGAATGATCGATAGCCCCTCTGCAGGAGCTCCTTAATCGCGTCCCGGCTCGCGTGCTCGTCCAGGCTGGATATCTCCTGGCATCCGTCAAACTCGTAGCCGCCTGCAACTCGCCAACAGGCGGCTTGTCGAGAGATTGCTCATGCAGCGCTCTCGGTGGCACAGTGGCTGGCTGGTAGTGTTGCACCTGGCAAGACGGTGGCCTCTCCCTGCACAGCCTCCCGCAGGTCCTCGGGAAAGTCGCAGAACGGTGGCAGAGCCAGCGTGGCCGGTGCGGCGAGGCGAAGCAGCGCGACGCTGGCCAGCCCCTCCTGCTGAATGACTGCGTTCACAAATGTAGTGGTACCGAGGCTGGCGAGGACAATGTCTGCCGGGTCTGCACACCATGATTTGAATTCAGTGATGGTGCATGGCGCATGTTGCTGCTGACATCTCTTTGCTGCAAGGCACACCTCAGCATGCTGACCGGCATCTCGCTTCCAGATCGAAGGAATTGAGCGGTTACGGCCGGTGATTGCGACTGGTGATGCGGACCTGCGCGCGCGGCGTGCAGGCACAGCTGCATGGCATCGCGGATGCCATCGCCGTTAGTCGGGACCTTGGCCGCAGCGACCACTGTTCGGCCGTCGACCAGGGCGGCATCCGTGTTAGTGCCACCCACGTCGACACCCAGCCGCAACGGCGACATCGTGGGTCGCGGACTCTGCGATAAAAAACGCGTTGGGAAGCTTCTTTCCGCACCCTTTCCTGAAATCGTTCTGCTCTCTGATGGTTTCTTACACACGATGGGGGAGCCGTGTTGGCCATGCCATTGTAGAAGGCAGAGCGGCGTCACCTTCGTTCAGGCCCGCGGCATAGACATTGGCACAGCTCGCCTGAAAGGCAGGCAGGCCCAAACACTGGTTGCTTGTGTAATTCAGACCAGCAAAATGCACGAATGTCAAGCGCGCTGCGGCAACCGTCCGGCATGGGGCGCCATGCAGACCATTGCCGCACGCGCTATTGGAAGATGCTGTTGCCCGTTGTCGCTGTCCGGATGATTTGCAGAAGAGCTGCACATGAAAGCCGACTCTCAGCTCATCACGGGAGCTGCGTATGAAGGCCACTTCTCAGCTCGTCACTAGCAGGGACAGCAGCTCATCATCAAGGACAGCTCACACGACCGTCGTCAACTGAAACAGCAGTTCTGGTCCGCCTGCAGTAGCTGTGACGGAAGCTCGACGGCAGGAAAAAGGAGGCACCTGATCCGACGACAACAAAGAGGAAAAAACCGAGCAGCACGGGTCCCACGGACAGCTGCTTGCTTTTACTCCTCTGCACGCGGCAGCACAAGCGTCAGGAACGCAAGTGCAGCGCGCTTGGCGCGGTGATTGGCGCTGCGCGCGCAGGGGCGCGCCTGTTTCTCCAACTCTGAAGTCACCTTCCCCCGCTTGTGCACGTTGTCGTGAAATCGATCGCTCTTCGCATTCTGCAATCGCTTCGACGCCACCTGCGGGCAGCCCGGGCACCGCTGAGCCTGCGGTCGCGCTTTTTTCGATGCGGTGGCAGCAATTTCAGCGGGGAGAGCGGCCAACCATCGCGCGCGGTACAGACCGATGCCGGGCGCCAAGACTTGCACGTGCAGGTCCCAGGCAAATCCCCTGTTTTTGTGAAGCAGTGATTGGAAAACTTTTACAATGGGCCCTTCAAGCAGAGGGCCCTCCAGATCAATGGACGATCATGCTGCAAACTCCATGCTCCGCCGCTGCTGCGAGCGCTACCTGTAGTACCGATCTGCAGCACCATGCGGACACCTCAGTCGCACCCAGAGGCGCCCCGCCAAGCAGCATCATCAGGCAGGCGCGCACCCCTACCTCCGTAGCCGCCCCGGTCGTAGCCGCGGTCATAGCCGCCCCCGTAGCCGCCCCCGTAGCCGCCGGGAGGGGGGTAGCCGCCTCCGGGGTAGCCGCCGCCAGGCGGGTAACCGCCATAGCCGCCGCCGGGGTAGCTGGGCCCAGGGTAGCCGCCTCCATAGCCGCCGGGAGGGTAGCCGCCTCCGTAGCCGGGCCGCGGCACCGGCTGCGTCTCTCCCTGCAGCCGCTTGACGATGCCCATCTGCGCGCCGGTGCAAACCGTTCAGCTGCTGTGAGGCAGGACGGCCCGGCTGCGGCTGGTCAAGGCCAACAGCCCGACGGCCCACCAGGAAGCCCGTCTTGCTGCGGATGCTGTCCAGGTTGGCGGCCGCGAACTTTTCCACCGCCTCCAGGCCGAGGTCGGACGGCAGCTCGCTCAGCGCCTTGCACATGCGCGCGTCGAGGTCGCTGCGGTCTAGCCGCCGCTGCGACAGACAGCATGGCCCGCTGCGGTCAGCCGGCTGCAGGCAGGCGAGGCTGTGCAGGGACAGGGGGGTGCGCCGGGGCGCGCCTCATCCACCAGGTCCAGCAGCTTGTAGCGGACGGAGCGCGGCAGCGAGTCGAGGTCGCCGCCGGTGTTGCGATCGGGGCCGTCGATCTTCACCCGCCGGATGATGCCCATCAGGAAGCCGTTCTTGTTGCCGATGCGCGAGAAGTTGGCCTCCGAAAAGCGCTGCACCGCGCAGTCGGCCAGCTCGTCCGACAGCTCTGCGGCGGCGGCGGCAGGCGGTGAGCCGCGCAGCAGCCAGCGTCGAGGGTTGCGCTTCGGCATCAGGCGCGCCGCAAGAAAAGTCACCCTCCAGCGCCTCCATCGTGAAGCTGTCAAGCTCCCCCCGGCGCATGTCCCCGTTGTCGTACAGCCGATCCAGCTTGCGCTGGGCAGGGCACAGCGCCGCCGTCATTTTTCGCGCCCGTTAACTGCCAGCAAGGAGCGGGTTCCCTGGGACGGGGCGCACCCGCCACAGCGGCCCCCCACTGCCGCCGCGAGCGGGGGACCTGGAGCGCGAACGCACTGGGCTGCGGCTGCGCCTCGGGCTGGCGCTCCTCCTGCGCGGGCAGCGGCAGCAGTGGGCTCGCTGCCGAGCTTCTCATTCAGCAGGGGGGGCCGCTGGCGCGTGGAAGGAGGCGGACCTGGGACTCCTGCTCAGGGACCGACGCACGGGCGAGCCTGCAAAGGCATACACGCCGCGGCGTCAGGCACTGTTGCAGAGAGACGAGCGTTCCTTGGCGGTCTCGCAATTGGTGCTGGACAGACAGTGCCGCTGGCTGCAGATTGCAGAGACGTTGAAGGGGCACTGACTGGGATGCTGGTCTGAGACAGCCAACCAACCTTGGTGACAGCCAGCTGCAGGGCGAGAGCAGCAGCAGCAGCGGCGGCAGCAGCAGGCAGCGCGGGCAGAGTGCGTGATCTATGAGCTGCAGCGGCAAGCAGCTGGCGACGCAGCAAGCAGCTGGGACTCTGCGATCCGCGCGGCTGGCGACCACCAGCGGGCGACAGCGGCAGGCTGCGGGACCTACGGCTGCGAGACGCGCTGCGTGCAGGCGAGGCTGCAGGGCTCTTGCTCCTGGACTTGCTCCGGCTCTTCCTGCACGCATGGCACGATCCACTTTTTGTAGTTCTGTTGGCGGTCGAGCCGAGTAGCCGGACTCCCGAAGAAGAGGGCAACGTGTGCCGCCTAGCGCATCTTGCTCTGCTGGCTGCCGTCAAGCGGCCCAGCTGCTCATGACTGCCACAAATGCCGCGCATGTGAGCTAAAAATCAAGTGAGCGAGTGGTGTGTTGCACGGAAAGCGGCCGTGGCGGATCCCGACATCCCGATCCAGAAGTGATCCGACAAGCGGGCGCGTTTGGGGACAAGAGGGCGCGTACTTTTCCTCGTCGCCGGCCATGGTTCCTGTGTCTGTGTTTCAAAATGTGCGTCGGCACTCTCGTGAAATGCTGGAGTGGGCGGCGTGTGCACTAGAAACTCTGGGAACTCGGCCCACAAACGCGCGATGAATGCCCAGGGCAGCCAACACGGCTCTCTGCAGGGTAGCAGACCACTCGTCGTGACTTTGATCAGCAGGCGCCCCGCAAGGCGCACGCAATCTTGTCGCTGCAGGTGCGCACATGCACATGGCTGTATGTCAGCCGAGCAAGCCTCAAAAACAGAAGAAGAGGGCCGTGAGATTGTTTTATGTCTGCAGGGCTTCGGCTGTCGCGCCCGACCATCCGCTCAGCCGTGTGTCGCGGTGGGCCTCTCGGTTGCAGGCTTGGCAACTCGGCCAGTGGCAGGCGGTGCGTTTCACTGTTTGCAGACCCAAACCCAGGCATCCCTTTCCGCCATCATCATTGCAATGGCGCGGCATGCAGGTGGCAGCTCGTGCGACCTGCCTGGGCCTGGCGGCGGTCCTGACACTGGGACTGGGAGTGTCCCAGCTCCCTGCACAGGCCGTGACCAACGAGCAGCTGCTGTTTCTAGAGGCAAGCTGCCTTCGCATCGCAGTGCCTGGGGCCCGATGGCCTGTCTTTGCGGTGTGACAAATGCGGCGATGCCCTGGCAGGCATGGAGGGCCGTCGACCGAGCGTACTACGACAAGCAGTTCAATGGAAAACCTTGGTTCAAGGTGCGGGCCCAGCTGGCTCTCAAACACTGCCTGCATTGAAGGCAAGTCTGTTGACGGCACCAGCACGCTGGGCTGCAGATCAGGGAGCAGTACCTGAAGCAGCAGTCCTTCAACAGCCGCGAGGAGACGTATGCCGCTATCAGGTTCCTCCCTCGCTGGAAAGCGCCCTGCAGCTGGGCCGCGCGAATGCAAGTCGCCTGCGGGATTCAGGCCGGCGGCGGTCCGCAGGTCGCTCATGGCGCAGCTGGACGACCCCTTCACCCGCTTTCTGGAGCCGGCCCGGTACGCGGCGCTCAAGCGGGGGACCGCCGGCTCGGTGACGGGCGTCGGCCTGGAGGTCGGTTTCAGCACGGAGGCCGGCGCGAGCAGCTCGCCGGTGGTGAGGCCTGCTCGGAAGCTCCAGCACCAAGCCGGGCAAGCATTCCTTCCGAGCCACACCAAACGCGAGAGGGACCTGCTGTGCAGGTGATCACGCCCAGCGTCGGTGGGCCGGCCGAGAGGGCGGGCATCCAGCCGGGCGACGTGGTGCTGGCGGTCGACGGCAAGCCTACTGCTGGCAGCTCGCTCTACGACACGGGCGAGCTGCTGCAGGGGCCTGAGGGCAGCCAGGTGCGCTTTCGGCGTCGCACTCGGGCCGCCCCTGCTGCCGTGCCGCGCGGCATCGAGCGGCGGCGGCCCGCCGCCCGCAGGTCACGCTGACGATCCGGCCGCACGGCGGCAGCTCGCCGCGCGAGGTGCAGCTGGCGCGCGAGAAGCTGACCTTCAACCCGGTCACCTCCCAGCTGTGCGCGCGCGCGCCGCGGCAGCCGGTGGGCGCGCCCGGCCCGGCCGCCGAGGACGCCGTCGGCTACATCCGCGTGGCCACCTTCAGCAAGCAGACGGCCGAAGGCTTCAGGGCGGCGCTGCAGCAGCTGCAGTCGGAGGGCGCCACGCGGTGCGGGCCCCCCTTCATACAGGGGCCGCCCTGTGGTCTGAGCAGTGCGCTTGCTGAGCAGTGCGCTTGCTGAGCGGGCGCATGCTGCCAGGTACGTGCTGGACATCCGGAACAACGGCGGGGGCCTCTTCCCGGCGGGCGTCTCGCTCGCCCGCATGCTGCTGGACGGCGGCGACATCGTGCTCATCGCCGACAGCCAGGGCGTGCGCGACTCCTACTCGGCCGACGGCTCCGCGCTCGAGGCGACCGCGCCGCTGGCCGTGCTGGTCAACAAGGGCACCGCCAGCGCCTCTGAGGCACCTTCTCTCTCCACCCTCCCGGCACGCTTGCGGGGGGCCTTCCCCAGGCGAGCTGCAGTGCGGCTGAGTAGGCCCGCCGGTGCAGGTGCTGGCGGGCGCGCTGAAGGACAACGGCCGCGCCAAGATCGTCGGCGAGAGCACCTTTGGCAAGGGGCTGATCCAGACGATCGTGGAGCTGTCGGACGGCAGCGGCGTCGCGGTGACCGTCGCGCGTTACCAGACGCCCGACGGCGTCGACATCAACAAGAAGGGCATCACGCCCGACATCCGGCTCAGTCCTGGTCAGCTGCCCTCCCTCCCTCGCCCCGCTTCACCAGGCATGGCCGCTGCACTGTGGCGCCAGCCGAGAGGGGTGGCCTGGGCGCCCGTGCAGGCGACATGCCGTCCGCCACCGGCGCCGGCTTCTGCGAGTACGTCGGCCAGAAGGGCAGCGCCGCGCTGTTTGGCGCCTCCGTGCAGGTCAAGCCGGACGTGGCTGCCAGCAGCTGAGCCGCAGGCCTGCTGTCATGCGCTGCCGGCCAGGCTAGGACCGCAAACGTGATGACGAGTTTGCCACAGTTTTGCGCTCTGTTTGAGCGGGTTTTGCGAGAGCAAAGCGGAAACCAGCAGGGGAAGTGAACAAGAGACGGCCCGCCAGACAAGCCTCACCAGCCCAACGTCCGGAACAGCGCCACCGCGCCGCCCTGCACGGCAAAGCCCAGTGCCGCATAGCTCACAAAGCGGGTGGTGGTGAGCACGTCCCACGGCACGCCCGCCTTGTTGACGGGGATGCCCCGCTTGGCCAGGGGGTCGTCCGGCCGCTGGCTGTGGATCGGCGGCCGCCACAGCCAGCGCAGCGCCAGCGGGAAGCGCGCATACACGCGCGCAAGCACGACGGCGGCCGCCTTCTTCGCTAGCTCCCGGGCGACGCCCGCCATCAGCCCGCCTGCCACACAGGTTCAAGTGTTGGGGTGCTCGGAGGGCTGCTGGGCTGTCTGCTTCAGCAGCTCGGGAGAGAAGGGGCGCACCGACCGCCAGCCGGCGCAGCAGGCGCAGCAGCCCGAGCGGCGACGCGAACTGGGAGGCGGCCGAGGCAGCCGGCATGCCGGCGCCGCCGTGGGCAAAGCGCACGCCGGCCAGGTTGCCGAGCGCGACGCCCGCAAAGATGACGCTGTTCTCGTAGGAGGGCGTGTGTTGCAGCGGCAGCGGGTGCAGCTTCAGGAAGAGGGCGGACACGACCAGCTGCAGCACAGAGCTCCTCAGCCGCCTGCCTCGTGGTGGGCTGCATGGGGGATGCAGGCGGCAGGAAGGCCGGCTTGCCTGGACCCATAAGGCGCTGGGGCTCGTCATCGTCCAGGCCTCGTACCGCTCTGCCACACGGCGGCCTGGCTGAGACAGCAGGCGGCGGGCAGCTCATTGGCCTGCTCGCTCTCAAACCAAGGAAGGGCGCGCACCGTCTACTGCCAGGTAGGAGGAGAGGACCATGACGGCGATGAGCGCGCCGCCGCCGATGTCGATGGGCGTGTGCATGCCCATGTACACGCGCGAGAAGCCGATCCAGACGACCCACAGGCCGCAGGCGACGTACACGGCGAACGCCCAGAGCTCGGGTATCGTGCCGCGCTTGGCCAGGAAGTGCGCGACGTAAAAGTTGAGGCAGAGCGAGTGCATGGTGTGCGAGGAGGGCAGGCCGTACTCCTGGCGGTCGTGCGCCAGGCAGGCTGTCAGCCAGAGCCAAGCAGGCAGGGCGGGCGGGCGCAGGGGCGGCGGGGGGCGCGCCAGCGAGTGGACTTTCGCATCGTCCTGCCCGCTGGTCGCCGACAGCAGCAGCCGCGTCTTGCCCGCGCCGCGCGGGTGCCCCATCGGGCGGGGCGCGCAGATGAGGTCCTTGACCCCGTTGCCGACGTACTCGCAGAAGCACATCAGCGCGACTATGCGCGAGCCCAGCTGCGTCTCGCCGCCCTGCTTGCAATCGCTCTGTTCATGTGTTGCCCCCAACGGCAAGCCTGACAGACAGGCTGGTCGCGGTGGCGCACCCATATCAGAAGTGGCAGGAAAGTCGTATAAAAGGTGATGCTGACGGTGAAGCAGGACAGTGAGCAGAGCGTGGTCAGCAGCTGGCGCTGGTTGCGCTGGGCCAGCACCACCCAGGACAGGCCGCGCTCGACGTGGAACAGCACAGGCGGCATGAGCAGCCGACGGGACGCCTTGTGCAGCGGCGGCAGGCAGATGAGCAGTAGGATGAGGGTCACGGAGCACAGGCTGAGCAGGCCGAAGCCTGCAAAGGGGGCACGGCACTCTGTCAGAGTTTTGCTGGGCATAGCACGCCAGCAGTGCCTCCCCAAGTAACAAGTCAGGCAGCAACGCATCCATTTCCGGCACTGGACCAGCCTCATCGTGCAGCCACGCGGTCCTGGCTCTCAGCCAGCGCAGGAGCGGCTGCTGATGGCTGAGTAACACGCGGCGGTGCGCTTTGCAGCCGCAATTTTGGGGTGAAAGCCTCGTGTGCTGGACGTACGCGCCTGGAAGGTCGGTCAGCGGGAAATTGCGCGACTCGGAGGCCAGGCATTGGCCGCCGTTGTCGACCCCATGGGGGCCATCGGCCACGGTGCTTGCGGCGCCGTCGGGGTCCGACATGCTGGTACCGCTCGGTCGTGTTTACATGCCTACCGACAAGTTGACCAGCGAGTCATCGGCCTGCCAATTTGGACTGGCAGCTAAAAAAACTTGTCCTGTCCATGTGGAATGCCCAACCTCATAATGCGCGATGCGATGCGAGATGCGAGCAACATTCAGCACTCGTGATCCTAGCGTCGTTATCTGATCAGGCGCATCGGGCCTGGGGCCGGTCCGCAGCAGCTGCGGCCCCCCGCGGACAACGCATCGCGTCGCTCGCTTGGCTCGTGACGCAGAGGTCGTAGCGGACTGGGCAGCACATTTTGCTGGAAATGGCAGCCGACGCGCTGCTTTCCCTGCTGGACAGCCGGCGAGGCCAGTACATTCTTGCATGCGCCATCGCAGTCTGCCTGCCGCTCCTTCGCGGTGCGCTCAATCGGGCGATCTTCCAGGTACGTCATCGCTTTGCATGGCTCTGACTGACCAATTCACTAAAAATACAGGAGAATATCCACCTTTTTTCGCCTGCAGCCGGTGGCGCTCTCGCTACTGTTGGCCGAGACAAGGCGGCAGCTCGTCCCGAAGGAGCTGAAGGACCGGCTGCGCAAATTCAATGGTGGAGTTCCCTCCTCACGCGGCTTCCTGCCCCTGGCAGAAACGCAGCTTGAGCCTGAGCCTGGATGAATGAAGGTTACAACCAGCCAATGCCGATGCCTGAGCCTGCGCCTCAGCCACTGCAGAGGCCGCCTGGAAAGCCCTGTACCGCGTGCTGGTGGTCAGCGCCGCCCTCACGGTCAGCGTACAAGAAGGCTTCCTGTTCAATCCCTCTGCCTTCTGGGCAGGCTGCAACCGGTTTCCGCCTTGCAATTTTCCGGTCATCTCGCGCGGCCTGCGGCTGGTGTTTGCGCTGGAGCTGGCCTTCTACCTGGACGCATGCCCTCCTCCCTCTTTCTGTTTCATTTATGGCCCTTTCTGTCTCTTGCACAGCAATCTCGCTCACCAGCCTCCACGGTCGCAGGCGGTTCCTTTTTTGCTGATCTGGGAAGTACGGCGGAAGGGAATTCTGGCCGACCTGGTCCACCACATCGTCACGCTCGGCCTCCTTTTCTACGCCTCCCAGCTCAAGTCCTCTCTCGACCCCATTCTCAAGCCAATTCTCACTCGCGTGCCTGCAGTGCTGACTGCGGCGCTCTGTGGCTGCAGCTTTCTGAAGGTGGGCGTCGCCATCGTGCTGTGCCACGAGGTGAACGACATAGTCATGGAATCCGCCAAAATGTGGCGCTACCTTAACTACACCCTTTTGCCGCACATCCTGTTTGCGCTCTTCGCCCTCTCATGGCTCGCCTCTCGTCTGATCTACTTTCCCTATTTTGTCATCTACAACATATATTCGGAGCCACCCAAGGTGCAAAGACCTCCTGCTCTTCTCATGTCTCTCGTTTCTCCCATTCGCTGGAGGCCTCAGCTCGCGATGCGGTGCTTTTTGCAGCTGGCCAAACAGTACGGCGTCGAGCTGTGGCCCCACCGGGAGATCTACCTGGCGCTGCTCTGCACTCTGCTGGCCCTGCACATCTACTGGTGCGCCGGTAGCCGAGTGCTTTTGAATCAAATCGCACTCGGCAATGCTGCAACTAAGGGCCTGCTGGGCTCGCCTTGCGTAGGAGTTTTCTCATCGGGCAGATCATCTACACAACACTGACGGGAAAGGCGGAGTTGGATGACATTCGAGAGGACCCTGTAGCACCCCCGCGACCGGAGCTGGCCAAGAAGGCGGCCTGATGGTGGCCAAGAAGGCGGCCTGATGGTTCGCCGAGGGGTTGTGCTGGCAAGTGTGCAAGTTGGCTCTGTCCCGTGTTCCTTCTTCTCTGTTGTTTGAAGGATGATCTCAAATACTAACTGGCAACCTGGCAAAAGAACGACGAACGCGCGCGCCTCGCTTGAGCCTCGTCCATGACCTTGTCTGGTTACGTGGTGAAGTTGTGATCGTGGAGTGGTTCAGCCTGCTGCCCGCACCACGCGATCACAAGGTCGCAAACCTGGATTGCACGCAGAGAACATCTTTGTATGAAGCCTAGAGCGCGGTGTGCGTGAGTGATCGAGGGGCGCGTGGCGCCATGGAGCAGCCCCACTCGCTGGTGTTTGCGGCCACCGCCACAGAGCAAAGCCGGAAGGTCCTTTACTGGACTGTCGCTGCGGTCGCCGTCCCGCTCGCTGGCGCGGCGGCGTGGTGGGTGACAGAGAACAGTCTTAATCGGCTGGCACCTTATCAGGCGAGTCCTGGTCCCCCGCCTGGACCAACTGGCGATTGCACATCAGCATGCCCGGGCTACTTCATGTTTCTCGTAGCGGGTGTGCGCTGCGATTAAGGCATCGCAAGTGCTCTGTTTTTGCTGGCAATAACCGGTCGAGCAGCCTGGTTGCCTACTTGACTTGCATCACTGCCTTGTGCTGCAGTACCACTACCGGCCAGGGACAGTCACCAGCTTCCTCTCACGGCTACTGGACCGGCATGCACAACGGCGGAGAGGTGAGATTTGCCTCTCTGACTGGTGTGAGAGGCGCCGATAGCGCCCCCTGCAGCTGCTGCGTGCCAAGTTCATGGGCCCGCCTGCTGCTGCGCAGACCGCGCTCCGATCCGCATCTACATGGACGGGTGCTTTGACATGATGCACTATGGCCACGCCAATGCGCTCCGGCAGGCGCGCCCCACTTGCCTGCACACGAGCCAACCGGCTCGTTCAGTGACAGGCGCCCAGCTTCTGAGGTGCCGTTGCCGCAGGCGCGGGCGCTGGGCGACCAACTGGTGCTCGGCCTGATCCCGGACAGCGAGATCCTGCGCTGCAAGGGGCCGCCAGTGATGCCGGAGGCAGAGCGGAAGACGATGGTCGAGTCGGTCAAGTGGGTGGACGAGGTCATCACAGGTGCAGCCCCCTCCTCCTGGCTCCTGGCTCGCCTCTGCCTAGTTCCAAGCCAGCCGCGCGTGCCCTGCCATGCTCAATCAGCGGGCGGGGTCCGCAGGCGTGCCGTACGACCTGACGCCCGAGTTCCTGGAGGAGCTCTTCACGAAGCACCGCATCGACTACGTGGTGCACGGCGACGACCCGTGCCTGCTCCCAGACGGCACCGACGCGTACGGCCACGCGAAGAAGCAGGGCCGCTTCCGCATGGCACGCGCCCCCTCCCGCCGCAGGCCATGCTGCGGGAAGGAATGGGCGAGGCCATGCGTGCATGCCACCGTGCAGCAGCAGCTGCTGGCAGAGCCCGTGCCTGCGTGCTGGCGCGCGAAAGGCTGCAGGCCAGGAGAGGGGCGCGTCGCGTGACTGCGGCAGAGGGCGGCTGACGGCTCGAGCGCCCCCTGGGGGCTGCTGCAGATCAAGCGGACGGAGGGCGTGAGCAGCACGGACATCGTCGGCCGCATGCTCATGTGCACCAAGGCCAACCCGGCCTTCAAGCAGGTGCCCCCGCCCGCCCAACCCCCGCCGCCAGCCCGCCGGCCGCCTGCAGGGAGGGCGCCGCGCTGACGCCGCCGTGGCTGCTGCCCCATCGCAGGAGCGGCGGGAGCTGACGAAGCAGTTCAGCAACCGCACGCAGCAGTACGGCGAGCCGGCCTTCGAGACCGGCGGCGAGGAGGAGGAGGGCGAGCTGCCGGCGCGCGGCAGCGACCACACGACGCTCAGCAAGTTCATGCCGACTTCGCGCCGCATCGTGCAGTTCAGCGACGGCGTGCCGGCGCCGCCGAACGCCCGCATTGTCTACATCGACGGCGCGTTCGACATGTTCCACCCGGGCCACATCGAGATCCTGAAGGCGCGCCCCCCCGCCCCGCCGCCGGCAGGCAGCCAGCAGCGGCTGGCAGCGGCGCACGCACGCCACCCTCCCAGTCCCTCATGCCTTCACCTCCCCCCCAAAGCGTCTCGCCCCACACTGGGCCTGCCTCTGGGCACCCGCAACCCAGCATTCATGCGGTCGGAGGCGCTCCGAAAGTCAGCGCCAGTGCCGGCTCGCCAACCGTCCAAGGGCTGCTCGCTGAGCCAGCGGCGCTGGCCCGCCTGTAGGCGGCGCGGCAGCAGGGCGACTTTCTGCTGGTCGGCCTGCACACGGACGAGGACGTCGGCAAGCGGCGCGGCGCGCACCTCCCCATCATGGACCTGCACGAGCGTTCGCTGTCGGTGCTGGCCTGCCGCTACATCAACGAGGTCATCATCGGCGCGCCTCCCTCCCCATCGCCAGCCGCACCCGCACCCCCGCAAACACGCTCCTGGCTGACTGTGTGTGAGTGTGTGTAACGCTCTGGGAATCAACAGGATCCAAGAGGTCATCTGTGGTGGTTCGGACTCCTGCCAACAGCATGCCCACTAGAGAAAGACACACAGCATCGCCGCGACTGCGGCCTGCTGCAGTCGCACCCCTGCTCGAAAGCCACACATGACAGGCGCGCATCGCCGTGACTGACGGCCAGGCGGCCGGGCGCGGCAGGCGCGCCCCTGATAGTGACGGAGGACCTGGTCAAGACGTTCAACATCTCGCTGGTCGTGCGCGGCACCGTGTCCGAGTGCGGGCACCGCGACGAGCGCGAGGGCGAGCGCTACGCCTACCCGCGGGAGCAGGGCATCTTCAGGCGCGCCCCCTCCGTCCGGCCGCATGCCAGCTGGCTGCTCGGCAGGCACTCAGCCTGCCAGCCAGGCGCCGCCACCAGGCTCGGCGCAGCCACACACTCGCCTTCTTCAGGCCGGCGCCGCCTGAAGGATTCTGTGACGCCTGCAACGCAATGAGAGAGGAGGCCCCGTGCTCGCTGTGAGGAATGCGAGCTCACCTGCCTCCGCATGCGGCGCCCGCAGGAGCCTGGAGAGCCCGAGCAGCATGACGACGGCGACCATCATCCACCGCATCGTGCAGAACCGGGCGGCCTACGAGGAGCGCAACGCCAAGAAGAACAAGAGCGAAGCCGAGTATTACAAGAACAAGAAGCAGTATGTGAGCGAGGGCTGAGCTGCTTGAGAGGCACCCAGCAAGCGGCTCGGTCTGTTGTCAGGCGGGCTGACCAGCTGCAGCGCACGCCTGCTGTGGTGGGTTCGCAGCGGCAGGAACGCGTTTGGTGTGCGCTGCAGCCTCCGACACGCGCGCTGCAGGGCGCCTGATAGTGTAGGCTGCGGAGCTTTCCGTCGCAGGGACCGCCCCTGAATTGCCAAATGTTTTGACAGGCAGTCGATTTGAGTGGTGGCGCTGTTGACCTGCTCTATGTGTTTGGGCTATGGCTATCTATCTAGCTAGCGGGAATCACGATGACAAGATGAGCTCAGCGATGCGTCCAAAACACTGTGGCATCTCACGCTCCACGAGGTCCCTGACAGCCAGCAGCGCCTGGACAGCCGTCCCCTGGAACGGACCCTCCAGCAGCCTCGCCAGCTGGGCCAGCAGCCTTGAGCACGCCTGCAGCAGCAGCAGGACCTGTTGCAGCTGCGGCCGGATAATACTCCTCAGGGTGCTCTGGAGGGTCGCAGAGAGCGGACCCTCACCTGCGACCAGGTCGGCAGCCGCAGGAGGGCAGCAGCCGCCTGCGGCAGCGCCTCCAGCGCAGCAGCAGCCGTGTGGCACGTGAGCAGGCAGTCGGTGCGAGAGGCAAACGCTGCTGTCAGGACGGCCGCCACTTTAGCGGCCTGCGCTTGCTGCGCGCACACCTGCAGGCAAGGGCAAGTCTCATCGCATGCGATTACTGCAGTGCATGCGCTGGCAATGAGCCGGCCTCTGCAGGAGGAAATGCTGACATGAATGGATTCGAAGGCCAGCAGCAGCATCCGCTGCTGGTCGGCGGCCGGCAGCCGCGAGGCTGCGGCGGCAAAGGGCAGCATCAAACGGTCGCCCTCAGCTTGCGGCAGCTCGGTGCACGTGCACCTGCAGTCCTCCAGGGCCCCGGCGTCCGGCTGCCCCTGGCCGATGAGCCAGATCTCGGCAAACACGGCGCTGGCTCTGCTGCAGCTGCTCGCCTGCAAGACCTGGGCGGCCTGCAACCGACTCGTAAGCATGAGCAATCTACAGGCGATAGCAGGAGTCTGATGCAGTGCCAAGGACAAGGAGGCTCCCTGCCTGATCGCTCGGCAGCTCCTGCAAACACGCCAGGGCTGCTTGCCAGACCCGCCGCTCTGGCGATGGCTCGCCTTCCTGCTGCGGCACGAGCTCCTCTCCAAAGAGCAGGGCCGGCGGCTCTGGCAGCCGGGAGAGGAGCGCTGCGACGGCTGCACGGATGTCCGAGGCCAGCGGGCTGGCAGCCGACAGGCAGGAGCTGAGCCCGCCCCAGGCTGCCACCTCGTTTTCCCACCCTGCAAGAAGAAACCACGAGCCATCCAATCAGCAGCCGCCAGCAGACTGAAGAGGTGCCCATTGAGCCCCGCGGCACTTGCCTGGCAGCGCTGCAATGGTTTCCAGGAAGCGCCCCCTCGCCGCTGGCGACAGACCCGCTAGCACCGCCGGCAGCTGCGCCAGCAGCGCGTGCCGCAGCCGCGGCTGCAGCCGCTCCAGCTCTGCGGGCTGCACCAGGCTGTCCAGCAGCTGCCCCAGGCCGGAGCCTGCCAGGCTCGCGTGCCTGACGACCAGCAGCAAGGCTGCCCCTGCCAAGGCAGGGTCCTACGAATGGGACAGGCGGCGCATCAGCTCCGATCCCTGTCTGACAGGTCTTCTAGGGGCATGCGGGCCAATCGATAGGGGCTGCCACCTGTGCCGGCGAGCCCAGCGCCAGCCACGCACGGCAGTGCTGCGCCCACGGCAGCTGCGGCAGCGCGGGCGCGCCAGCCAGCGCTTCCAGCACGGCCGTGAGAGTCTCCCTGCTGCCGCCGGCCCCGTCGCCGCCTGCGCCTACACAGGCGGCAGCCCAGCCTGCTCGATGACAAGGCTCCATTCGCGCGATCGACAGCGTGGCTTCGGGGGCAGCGGCGCCCACCCTCGCCATTCTCCAGTGCAAAGCTCGCCAGCGGCAGCATGGCGCCCTCCGGCTGCAGCCCCTGCAGGCCCTTGGCGGGGGCGGCGCCCCTGGCGGCTGTTGCCCCGCCGCGGCGCGCCGCCTCGCACGCCGCCGCCAGCGCGCACCGCGTCTGCTGGCTGGCCTGCACAAAGCTCCTGCTGCCCGCGAGGCTCTCCAGCGCCTGCACAGGACGAACAGTCGGTACCTTCAACTGAAATCGAAAGGCGCTGCTTTCTGCAGGCACTTCGGGAGCTGAGTGCAGGCTCGCCTCCAGCAGCGCGGGGGAGGGCTCAGCGGCAGCAGCCCGTCTGGGCGGCCCCGGCACCAGCCCCCTGGCGCCCAGCGCGGCTGCCAGACCGGCCGCGACGCCCGCCACCAGCGCGCTGCTGCCCGGCAGCTTCTGGGCGACTGCCAGCGCGCCCATCAGGCGCGGCAGCCAGGTCTCCTGGACGGCCTCGGGCGCCTCCGCCTGCCAGGCCACTCAGCACGGCTCAGCCTGGTCCGCCCGGGGGCTCACACCTCCGCCTGCGGGCCCAGGAGGGGGCCCCCCACCAGTGCGGGCACCAGCTGCCCCAGTGCAGCCGCGGCCGCGCCCCTGGCGGCGTTGTCCGCTCCCGTCTGCAGCACGTGCTGCAGGAATGCGGCCGCAGCAGCCAGGTGCGCCTCAGCAGGCTCCTCGGCCTGCAGTGCCCCAGACAGAGCTGGGCACCCGTCCGGCTGCAGCGATTGGCGTGTGCTCGTGAGGTTGGCGAGCAGAGCGCCGCTGCTCACCGCGCCAGGTTGACCGCACGCGAGCAGCGCCATGCTGGGCAGCAGCACGCAGGCACCCTGCAGCACGTGCACGGGCGCGTCCGTGCCGCACAGCCCCTCCCTGAGGCCTGAGAGCAGGCTGCTGTCCAGGCGGGCCAAGGCTGCCGCCGCATGCGCCAGGCCTGCAGGCAGGGCAGCCGGCTTTGCTGGCGGCAGGGCGCTCCACAGGGAGCGCATGCGTCAGCTCTGACTACTGTACGCAGCCGCACACCCGCGCAGCTGCCGACCAGGACAGCAGTCTCGTCCTCGGTGCCGGAGCCTTCCAGCTGCGCGAGTCCAGCTTCGCCAGCCCAGGCCGCGGCGGTGGCGCTCAGGTGCGACAGGCGCGGAAAGCCGGACGCGAGGGCGCCCAGCAGCGGAGCGACCGCCTGGCGGGTCAGGGCCAGCATCGGCGCGTCCGCCGCCGCCTGCACGCCGGCAGCCTCAGCGCCCGCCCGTGGAGCATGCAGCAGGCAAGTCGGTGTGGCCTCGAGGCACCTGGCTGAGCTGGGCGGCCATGCCGGCGGCCAGCAGGCCCACCGCCTCGGCACTCGCGGCTCGCAGGCTGGCGGGCCCACCCGCTGCTGCCGCAGTGGCGAGCAGCGCCCGGATGGCTTCCCTCCTGCCGTCCGCATCGGTCGGGTGCAGGGCGGGCGCGGCCAGGCCGGCTGCCAGGGCAGCCGCCGCCCTGACCGCAGTCGGGCTGCATGCGCACGGCAGCCCTCAGCCTGCCGGGGCGCGAACAGGGGCTTAAGGAAACCGTATCCGCAGGAGCGCCGACCTTGCGTCCTCGGACAGACATGCCGTGCAGAGCGGCAGCGCCTGGCTCGCCAGCGGGCCGCCCTGCTCCCCCAGCAGGCTGCACAGCGCGCCGGCCGCCAGCAACGCGTTCTGCGGCGCGGCGCCGCCTGCTGCGGCCGCCGGCAGCAGCTGGCGCAGCACCGCCTGCGCTGCCGCCGCCCTGCCGCCGTCCTGCGCCCCCACAACGCGCTGTCTCACCCTCGCAGCGCAGGCGCCAGCCGCTCTCTGCATGACGGATGGGTGAGGCTTGCAGACGGCTCGCCTGGTCCTGGGCTGCAGCCGTCGCCGCGGCCAGCCACCGGGACAGGAAGGCCTTCCAGCCGTGCACCGCCAGCGCGTGGTGCCCCTGCAGCGGCCGCACCCCGGGCTGCTGCAGCCGCTCCTGCAGGAAGCCGGCGTACGCGGTCGCCGCGGCGGCGGGCCCCTGCGCGCCCACGGCCGCGGGCGGCGTCCACAGCAGCAGCTGCGTTGCGAGGCAGCCCGCACCGGGCCCGGCCAGCAGCGCCTTGGGCAGCGCCTGCGACAGGCGCTTGGCGGGGGCGGAGGCGCCGCCGCCTGCGCCCGGCGGCGCCGCCTTGCGGCCGAGGAACCTGCGTGCCGCAGGCCACACAGCTCGACACGTGCGACCGCATGCCCTCGTCTCGATCGCAGGCCGGGGCGGGCTCAGAGGGGCTGCCTGCGCCGGATGGCGTGCTCGTGCTGCAGCGCCCGCGCGGCCAGCTCCCGGCACGCGGCCCGGGCGGCGGGGTGCGGCTCGCCCAGCAGCAGCGCCGCGAACGCCGCCAGCGGCCGCAGAGCGCCCAGCGCCTCCAGGTCCTCAAAGGCGTAGCCGGCCATGGCCTCGTACGCCGCCTGCCTGACCTGCAGCCCCAACACAAAAAGGCGATCGCCTCCAACCAGGGAGCTGCGAGCTACTCCATGTACACTAGATCAGGCTTCATCTTCTCGAGGCTCGGAAGCTGAATCTGAGTCGCGCACGCAAGCAAAAGCCTCCCGAGGGGCCCACCTGGGGCTCGGCGTGCCCGGCGGCCAGCCACAGCAGCTCGACGACGGCGGCAGCCTGCTCCGGCGCCGCCCGCGCGTCCAGCGCGCCGTGCGCCAGCAGCGCCACCCAGCGACGCGCGACTCGCGGGCGCCCCGCCGGCGGCCCCGGCAGCTGCTGCACGACCACGGGCCAGGCGGCGTAAAAGTCCAGGCTGTCAGCAGCGCACAGCAGGGAGACGCACTCCAGTCCGAGCGCCGCGACTGCGTCCGCGGCGTCGGCCAGCATCTCCTGCGGGCGGTGCCGACGGAGGGCGTTCAAACGCCGGGAAGGGAGCCGGGGCGGGGCGCGCCAGCAGCGGCTGCGGGGCTGTGCCTGGACGCCCGTCACGAGCTCCACGGCCCGCCCAGGGTCCGCAGCGCAGACCTCCCTGACGCAGGCACCGCGCGCGGCGCGCAGCGGCAGCCCCGGGGCGGCGCCGCCCGGCGCGTAGCCCAGCAGCGCCGCCTGCAGCTGCGGGAAGTTGCGGCGGCTGGTCAGCCACAGCTGCGTGCTGAGGCGCAGCGCGACCGCCTGCAGCGCCTCGGGCGCGCCTGCAGCCGGCCAGGGCAGGCTCTGTTAGTGGGGACCCCTTGCGGCCCCGGGCCTTGGCTGGCGAGGGGCGGGCGGTGCCTGCTGCCGACATGGGCCGCAGCACGCCCAGGCAGAAGGCTGCCGCGGTGGGGCCGGTCGCCATGCGGGCCAGCGCCAGCAGTGTCGCCAACAGCAGCTCGGCGTCCGCGCGCTGCATGCCTGCGGCCAGCCGGCGGCCCACGGGATTCAGCAAGCAAGCTCCGCTGGGCGGTTCACTTGAGGAGGGGAAACCAGGGAGCGGCGGGGCACCTGCCGCCCCGCCCGCCTGCAGCATGTGCACCAGCACGGGCAGCAGCGCGGCGCTGCTGTCGGGGTGCGCGCGCGCGGCGGCCGCGCAGGCGGCCAGCGCCCGCCGCCTCACGCGCGCAGAGTCGTGCAGCAGCAGCGCGGCGAGCAGCGCGGCGGCCGCGCGGCTCAGCGCGGGCCCGCCGTCCGCGGCGGAACCGCTCAGCAGGTGCTGGAAGGCCGCCAGCCACCTCTCCGCCGCCGCTTTGCCTGCACCCGTGAGCGGATCTCCTCACCCAGCTCTGTCTGCTCCCCATAAGCGAGTGCTGGGACGCGGGGGGAGAGCAGACCTGCCAGCTGAGGCAGCAGGCCCGCAGTCGCCTCCTCCAGAGCCAGCTGCTGCTCGGGCGCGGGCAGGCCCTGCAGGCCGGGCCGCTGCAGCAGCTCCAGCAGCACGCCAGCCCACGCCTTCTCCTTGGCGTCCGGCTGCAGCGCCAGCGACCAGGCCAGGGGCGGTACCAGCAGGCCTGCAGCGGCCGCGGGGAGGCATCAGCCTCGCACCTGTGACACTTGGGCAACAGCCTCATTGCAGAGAGAAGAGAGGGCTCGGGGCTCACGCTGGCTGCCTGCCGCCGTCGCGCAGCCCGCGTCCGGGGCTGCCAGCCAGCCGCTCAGGGCGACTGTGACGACTTCGTACAGCGCCTTGGCATCCTCGGAGCCTGCGGGCGCCGGGCCCGCTCTCTACCGCAAGCCAGGGATGGGCTCGGGCCCCAGGCGGTGCAGGGCGCGCCTGGGGCGAGCGCGGCCAGCGTGGCCGCATGCGGCAGCACCAGCAGCGGCCGGCAGCGGGCGATGGCTCGCAGCACCTGCAGCGGCTGCCGGCAGGGCGCCCCCAGCCTCGCGAGCTCGCAGCAGAGCCGCACGCCCGCCTGCGCCAGCTGCCGCAGCAGCCGCTCCCACGCCGGCAGCGCCTCGGCGGCGAGCACCGCGCGGGCCAGGCGGGGCAGCGCGGGCAGCAGCCAGGCGCGGCGGCGGTGGGCGCGCGCGCTCTGGCACAGGCAGGCCGCGCACAGCAGCTCCAGCAGGGCGCCCGCCGGCGAGCCGGGCCGCTCGGCCGAGTCCAGCAGCTGCGTGTGCAGCGCAGCGGCAAAGGCCGGCCGCTCTCCTGCAGGCAGGAGGGAGCGTCTCCAGGCGACTCCTGCTAGACCCCCGCCAGGGAGTGGGGTGGCACAGCGCGGGCGCGCCTTGGGCGTCGGGCTCCAGCAGTGCGAAGACCAGCCACGGCCGCAGGCTCTGCAGCAGCCTTGTCTGCTCCGCCTGAGGCCGTCCGGCCGCGTCGGCCAGCAGCTGGGAGAGGTGCAGCAGCAGCGGGCTTTGGGCGGCCGGGTGCGCCAGCAGCGCCTTGCTGAGCGGGTGCTGGCTCCATGACGGCGCCTCCGCCCCTGCGCAACGCATGGCAGCTACGTGAGCGGTGTTCGGTCGCAGGGAACGCAGCACAAGTGGCAAGGCAGCGGCCCACCTTCCAGGGCATCTGCGACGAAAAGGGACACCAGGCCACTGACCAGAACGGAAGCGCCTTCAGCGTCTCCTGCAACCATGGCAAGAAGTGCAGTGAGCATGGCACTAGTGCAAATCAGCCCTTTCATTCGCCTGCCATGGACGGCAGTCCGCACCTTTGCAGGCGGACAGACTGGCCAGCAGCAGGTCGGCGACTTCCCCCCGGCTGCGGCCTGCAGGCACAGCCGAGCAGTTGTGGACCCCGTGCCAGGTTACTTTGTCTCTCAGACGATCCCTGTGCGGAAGCACGCCTTTGGGTGGCCCGCTGCACAGCTGCTCGACCAGCGCTGCAGTTGCCACCTGATGCAGCAGCGAACAGCTCAGCGGGTTGAAATTCAGACTGTGGCGCCAGTTTCACATCCTATTCAGGTCTGCAGGGCGAGTCTCTGGTCCTGTCAGCCGCCATGCATCTGGCCGATGCCGATGCCCATGCCCACAAAACATCCGAACGCGAAAGTTTTTGCACTTGCGCAAGCCAGGTGAAGGCAAACTGCGCCAATCAGGGTGGACGCCAAGCATTCACCCGGCTGCAGCTCCTTAGGCGCTGCCGCAGCGCATGCTTGCTCTCTGCAGAGCTTCCGGCCTGATGGTGCGCAGTCACCACAGCCTCGGCCGCCGCACGCCGCACGGCCGGAACGAGGCTATCGAGCTGGTCCAGCTGGTGCTGCATGGCGGACGCAGAAGGCGTCGGAAGCATTACTTGGGACCGTGCTGGTGGACGACTAGGGCACCCACCATGACTTGACCCCCCATATTGACCGTCACATCTTGCTTCACAGGCCGCAAAGATGCAACGCTGATTTGACCTGCTGCAGACTTGTGACTTCTGTGCGAGTGCTTGTGCCGTTGGATGCCAGTGCTGGACGGTGCTCGCTTGGGAGGCTTTGGTGGGACGTATTTACTCTATCGCCCAGCTTTGTTGGGACACTGAGACCGTATGGCGCACAAGCCACACCCCTCTCAAACATGGCAGCTGGTGAACATGTTGGCACTTCGCGAAAGCTCCCGCAAGCGCGGGGCAAAGGACGTCATGGTAGCAAAACTGGGTGAAAGGGGCTTCACGCAAATTTGCTCCCTCTGGCATGGGAAAGGAGGCAGTGTTCATGAAATGGAAAGTGTCAAGCAAAGGAGCAGGCATCCACTCAGTGTCAGTATGGAGGTGGGGTGATGCCATTGCTGGCCTACCGCAGCCAGTGGAGGAGCCCTCCATAAGGAGAGGCCCATGGGCTGCGTCTGGTGTGAACTGTATCCATCGCAGCCATGACCACCAATCCAATCCCTGAGCTGCCTCCTCTTCGCGAGGAGGCCGGCTCCCGCGCCTGTTGGGGAAGGGGCGCACTTCCTTGCCTCCTAGCCCTCAAATTGAGGGAGTTGCCCGTGGCGGATGGCGAAAACGTCCTGAAAAGGCTAGACTCGCCGCAGGGCGAGGGATGGCGTCAGGGACCAGCCTCTCGCCTCTGTCTGCAAGCAGACAAGCAGCAGTCCGTGAGAAAACACACTCCAAAAGGATCTGGACCAGACAGGTCGAAGGGAGGGCGGAACATGCCTGGAGTGGAACCACGATGCCATCCATCTAGAGCTTGCGGCCGGAGTCCTGCTGGCCGTACACCTGGTCGTAGACCTGGTCGTTGGCCTGGTTGTAGACCTGGTCGTTGGCCTGGTTGTAGACCTGGTCGTTGGCCTGGTTGTAGACCTGGTCGTTGGCCTGGTTGTAGACCTGGTCGTTGGCCTGGTTGTAGACCTGGTCGTTGGCCTGGTTGTAGACCTGGTTATACACCTGTAATCGAGCGAGTTTTGTGTCAGCAGGAGGGGAGTGCAGGAAAGATGGCACGATTCTGCAGACGCAGCAGGTCAGCAAGCAGCATGTCGGTACGGCCGTAGGCATGTTGGCAAAACATAGGTAGGCAGGGCATGCCTGGTCGGCGGCTTGGTTGTACACCTGGTCGGCGGCCTGGTTGTACACCTGGTCGGCGGCCTGGTTGTACACCTGGTCGGCGGCCTGGTTGTACACCTGGTCGGCGGCCTGGTTGTACACCTGGTCGTAGACCTGCAGTTACAGGGCAGCACGGGGCATCAGCGTCTTGTACAGCCCAGGGATGGGGAGAAGTGCTCTGCTCTGAGAAAGCAGCGTATCTAGCTCTAGGTACAGGTGGCTGGAGGCGATCGGGAAGGAGGCGCGCCTGGTCGTACACAGTGTCACGCTTTTGGCCAGCCGGAGCCGGAGCCGGGGCAGGCGTCGGCACCTTGGCAGCAGCTGTGGTTGTGATCTGAGTGGTGGCCGAGCTTAGGCTGCGACCTGCAGCACAGCGTACGAGAGGCGGTCAGTCTCACCAAGTCATTCACAGTTTTCCAGCTCCTGGCTGTTGTTCGTGGGTGGGTGGACAGCTCACCAGCAGAGGCGCCGGCGATGACAGCCAGCAGAGCAACGACGCAGAGGGTCTTCTGGAAAGCCTGCGAGCACATCCGATCGTGTCAGCGCCACTGATTTGGATGTTCGCGTTGAAGGGGCCAGTCGGCCGCATGCCTGCCCCCCGAAACTACTACCAAGGGGCACGCAGACAAGTCCCAGCGGCTCAAAAGGAGGCTGCTGTGCAGAGTCAGGGCGAGCAATTCGGTCGCATGTGCTGCGAGCTCGCGAATGACCGGGACCCAACATCCAGACTTCCCCGGCAGGCGCGAAGACAGCCGCGATGGATGCCCACGCGTGACATGAGTCTGGCGATCAAACGAGAGCGATCGAGCTTGCGGGCGCCCCTCCTAAAGGGTCGGGTTCCGAGAGTCGGACGCGCTCACCATCGGGATGAGTTGAATCAGGCAGTGGCCGCGACGAAGTCCGGTGTTGGGCTGGGAGCCTGCAGTCGTGACGTTGTGTCTTGTCAGCGCGGCTATTTGCGGAGGCGGCACGCGTGCTTCTAAGGGGGAGATGCAATCGCAGGGGATGGTTTCACGGGAGGGTGTCGGGAGGCGCAGCCGGGAACCATGTGCCAGGATCGCCACAAGCGGGCACCTAGGTAGTGTGCCGCACGCGCGGAAGTCCGCGGAGGCACCCAGTCTCCAAAAACGACCGCGAAGGGCCGGTGCAATTGCGGGGCGCTGCGGCACAAGCCGCTGTGAAATCCGAGCGCGCGGTCATGCAGGCATCCCTGGGGCACAGTGTTGCTGGTTGCGGCTGCGCGCCGAGTAGAAGGTACGGCAGCCGCCCTAGGCGACCGATCAGCGCGGCGTAAGGCCGCGCGGGGCGGTCGGCCGGTCGGGCAAGCCCAAAAGACCGGCATAGAGATGCTCCCGGCGGCAGGAGCATCCAGGCCACGCACAGCGGGCTCGTCGTACGATAACGGGTGGCATTGTCATCGGGTCGCGCGGGCGATGTGGGGCTAGGCAGGTGGGGATCGGCCCGCGAAGCGAACGTAAAGACCGGCCAGGGGGCGGCCAGCGGGTGGCAGCGGCCGCGCGGCCAAAAAACCGGCGGATGACGGGCATGCGAACCGGTCTGGCGAGCGTCGCGCACAGGGCGGCGCACAATCGCAGACCGTACACAGCGGCAGACAGGGGACCGGCGATGCCTCCAGCAGAGGAATGGAGTGCGGAAAGCTCTGCACGCGCCACACGCGCGGAGGCGGGATTCGGGCGCTGCGCGGGAACGGGTGATGCGCGGCGGGCGGTGGAGGCGCACCGGGTGCGGAGAGGCCGGACGATAGGTCGTGCGGGCTGCTTCCGTGTGCCTGAGCGTGCCGAGCGTTCTGTGGGCGGAAGAGTCGCGCGAGGAATGAACCCCAGCGCCAGGGGAATGACCGGAACACATTTCGCCAGGCCTGCGAAATCGAAATGTGCCCGCTAAAGTACAAGCCGGGCGTGGGGATTTGCAGCCGCGTAGCTGCCCGATCTGTCCAGTGATCGCTCAATATGCGCATGGTTGACGCGGCTTCAGGCGGCCGCCGACGCCTCCACCGCCCGCCGCCGGCTACCGCCCCGACTTTCTGGGCCGGGCGCAATGACCCGGCTCGGCATTTCGGCGTTGAGTCAATTGTTGCGCACCTCTTTACCGTCTCATTCGTAGCGCGGACGCCTGTGGCTCGGGACAGGACACGCACGTCTCTTGGGTGGTGGGGGTCGCCTGGAACAATGCCTTTGGCTGCACAAGCGTGCCTCCGCGGCGTCCTGTACGCACAAACTTGCCTACTGTCGGTGGTGCTCCTGTTTGCGCTGCGGCGGCCTCTTGCCGAGCTGCTGGGGCCCGGCACTTGCCCTGCTTGCAAGGGTGCTGCCTGCGTGCTGCTTGCAGGCCCTCCGGGAAGCTGTCAGCGCGCAGCAGACAGCCATCGCTTCAGCATCGAGTTTTTACACGCTCTCAAGGCAAGCCAACTACACCGGAAGACGAAGCCTCATTTGCTTGCGAAGCCTGTGCCTGTGCCCAGGCATTGCCGTGGTGACCGGTCCTGCCAGCTGCGTCTTCTAGCTGCTGTGGCGACGCAATCGCCCGTCGAAGGCCACAATCGAGCCACTGGGGTGGTTCAGATCTGCAGACTTGGAGTCCAGCGGACGAGCCTCCGTCCTTCCATTGCTTTATCCACGCCCCCAGCACTGTCTTGGCACCCGGCTGGTAAGGAGATGGCACCCTAGGCCTGCCGCGCAGCACCGCGGGCGGCGTCGCGGTGGGACCGGCGGGACTTCCGAAGGCTATCAGCCACCCGACGTGTGCCCTGCGTTGGCCGAAGCCTGATTCGCGCCGCTAGCGAGCCACGGTTAGCGCTCTGGTGCGCGAGGAGCATTACTTGCCGAGCCGCGCGCGCGGCGCGGCCTCGCCTCCCGCACGTGCCCGCTGCGAACGATCGCTTCGATCGTCGCGAAGTTCACCGATCAATTCAGGAACTCGAGTGGCCTGGCGGCGTGGCAGACTCGAGTTACTAAATCGAAGTTCGTTCATTCGGCTCCTGCTCACAGCACTCGCTGCAGATAATCGCGCGCGGCGCGCTTCACGCCGTCGACCGTGGCCGGCGTGCCGTGCTTCTGCTCGTAGTCCAGGTAGCGCTTGAACAGGAATTTGATCTTCTTGGCCGGCATCACGACGGATGTCGCGCGATCGAACAGCGCGCGGATGCGTGCCGGGTCGTTCTGCTTGATCTCCTGCCGGCCATTGCGGTCGGGTCAGGCGCCGGGCGCCATTCGCCGCGGGAGAAGAGGCATTGCGGGGTGATGTGGTCGGCACCTGGTCGAGGTACACGCTCCACAGGTCGAGGCGCTTCGGGTGGTCGCGCAGCAGCTGCTCGAAAACGCTGCGCCCGCGCTCGGCCGAGCCGACGCGGAACTCTTGCAGCGCCGCCTGCCGCAGCAGCTGCATCCCCCACACCCGGCACAATCAGCCTCTTGGCGGCCGTCGGCAGCCCAATGTTCCACGCCTGGCGAGGGGGGGGCGTTGCCTTGACGTGTTTGCGCGGCGGCACCGCGTCCACAGCCCGCTCCAGCAGGCGCGCCGCGCCCTCGCCGTCGCCGCGGGCCTGCAGGTGGGCCAGCTGGCGCAGCCACACCTTGGCGGAGCCCGGGAAACGGCGGGTGGCCGCCTTGAACGTCTGCGCCAGCAGCGCCGCCTGCAGCCACCGCCGCCTCCTCCCTCTCACCCGAGCCCACCGCCACAGCCGGCAAGAGCAAGAGCCGCCCGCCGCCAGCCAGCCCTCGGGCGGCTGACTGCAGCAGGACACGCACGGAGGGCCACCTGGTCGGTGCGCTCGAGGATGCCGATGAGCGCAAGGTGCAGCTTCTTCGGATCCGTCGCCTGCAGGCCGGCCTGGAAGGCGGCGCTGACCGCCTCCTCGGGCGGCTCGCCGTAGCGTGCCTCCAGGTTGAGCCGCGCGACCCACACGTTCAGCTTCTCGCCCTCCTCCCTGCAGACGAGGCAGCCGGGGCTGGGCGGGCAGGCTCGCCTTGGCAGCGCGACTCGCACACACGAGGGGCCGGGCAAGCGCCTGCCGGGGCCCCCCTCACAAGCGGCGGCAGAAGCAGGCACCGGAAGCCCTCACACCGGCGAGAGGGAGGCAGGCGTTGAAGGAAGCGAGCAGGGCGAGCCGGTTGCCAGGCAGGGTGCGGGGCGGCCCGAGCGTGACTCGCTCTGCCGGCCCCCTCTGGCGACAACCGGCAGCGTGCAAGCGGGGCAGGGCACTCTCCCATCCGGTAGCCTGCCCCCCCCGGGCACTGAGGAACGTCCCCGGCTCAGACAGCGCAAGCAAGCGCAGAGGACAGGGAGGGGGTCGTGCCGGTAGGGGATGGCTGTCAGCGCGCGTTCTGCGACCGCGCGCGCCTTGGCCACCTCGCCCAGGCTGACCAGGAAGGCCATGTAGCGGATCCACAGGTAGCTGCTGCCCGGGCTGCCGAGCAGCTCGCGCTCAAAGTCGGCCGCGCTGCGCGGGGCGGCCCCCTCCAGCCGCGCCGCCTCGGCCGCCGCAATCGCAGCCTCGCGCGCCGCCTTCTCCCGCTTGGCGCGCCGCCGCGCGGCGGCCTCGCTGCGCGTGTCGGGCGCCGGCTCTGCCGGGGCATTACGGCCGCGGCTGTCAGCCTCAAGCTGCCGCCCTGCCCCCTCTCTCCCCGCGCATGTTGGCGAGCACCCGCCCGGCCAAGCCAGGAGCAGAGGGGCGTGTGAGCGAGACAGGGCAGATCTTTTACAAGGCAGCGGCGGGGACAGGAGGGGGTGTGGGGCGGACAGGGAGCGCACCGGCTGCTTCGGTGGCGGGCGGCGGGGAGGCCTCCTCGCCGCCCCAGCCGACGCCGCCCTGCAGCAGGCCGCCGGCGGCCGGCGAGCTCGCGGGCTCGTCGCCCGCAGAGTCCTCGCCGCTGCTCCCCTCCTCGGACGCCTGTGCCTCTGCGCAGCCGAGCCGCCGATCAGGGGGCCTGGCCTGTACCGCCCCCGTGCCGCTGCTGCCGCCCGAGGGAGGGTGGGCAGCGCTCGCCTTCTTGCACGGCGGCGGCGGCGGCGGCCCGCGAAAAGCGTTGCCGCTTGCTGGCCGGCGCGTCGTCCAGGAGGGCCGCGTCCAAGTCGCCGCCCTCCTCCGCCTCAGCCTCGCTCTCAGACTCGTCTGCGACAGCACGCTCAGCTCAGTGGGCGACTGGCACACCCGCCGGCAGGGGCGCTGCTCTGCCTGGGTGTGAGAGCGGGACCTGCTGAGGAGGAGGCGCCCTCCGGGCTGCCGGCCGCCGCTGCGAGCTGCTCGTCGAGGTCCGACTCGGAGGCGGCCTCGTCGCCGCCGGGCGGCGGCACATCCTCGTCGTCCTCCTCCTCGTCCCCCACAAAGTAGGACTCCTTCATGCCCAGGCTCAGGCGGCCGCGCTCCAGGTCGACGGCCAGCACCTTGGCGCGCACGCCTGCCGGAACAGGGGTTCAAATTCATTTTCATTCATTCAAAAGCGGGCGCGACAGCTGGGAGTGCGCCGGCGCGCGGGCGGCTGGCGCGCGGCGCACCCTGGCCCGGCTTGAGGCGGCCGGCCGCGCTCTTGACGAAGGCGTCGGCCAGCTCGGACTTGTGCACCAGGCCGACGACCTCGGGCTCTGACAGCTGCACGAAGGCGCCGTACTCCTCCACTCGCTTGACGCGCCCGCGCACCGTCTGGCCCTCGCGCAGCTGCCGCAGCTGCTCCATGTCGCCGCGCTTCTCGCTGCGCAGGCTCATCTCCAGCCTGCGCGGATCGGCGCCTGGGGGGTCGCATGCCGCCAGCCGTTGCCGTATTGCGTACGACAAATTCGCGCGCGGATCCGCGGGGAAGCTGGCACGGCAGCCAGAAGTGCGCGCCTGCCGTGCGCGTTGCCGACGATGCGGCCGCGGACGAGCTTGCCGACCGGGAACGCCTCGCTCGGGGCGTCCAGGAACGTGTCGGCGAGCTGCGAGAGCTTGACGCGCGCGTCCGTGCCGGGCGCGACCTCCACAAAGGCGCCCTGCTTGCCGACCGACTTGACGTAGCCGCGGACCTGCACGCGCGGGCTGTGCGCCTCAGTGCCGCCGAGATGCTCAAACGCCAGTCGGCGTGATGGGCGGGCAGAAGAGCACACCGTCGAGCCGAGAGCAAACTCCTGCGGCTGAGCGGGCTCGGCCTTCTTCGCGGCGCGCCGGCCAGGCACCAGCGCCTGCTTGGAGGCCTTGAGCGTGACCCGCAGCACTGGCCCCTCCGGCTTCTCATCCTCGTCCTCATCAGAGCCCTCTCGCCGCCGCTTGGCCCGCGCCGGCCTGACCGCCTTCCCGCCCTCGGCGCCCGCCGCCTCCAGCACGCAGCACCTGGGCCATCGACCCCGCAGCGCCTCTCAGCACCGCCCTGCCGTCCCTCCTCTCCGCAGCCAGCAGTGCCAAGCGGAGGCACACCTGACAAAGGTGCCACGCTTCAGCCCAACCAGCGCGTTGTCCACCCAGCTGTCGTGCAGCTCCAGCAGGGAGGCGATGCCGGTGATGCCGCCGCCCAGCCGGATCTCCACGCCGGTGCCTGCGCGGCCCACTCTCCTCAGCCGCCGCACCCGCCGGGTCGGCCAGGCATGGAGCCGTCAGGGCGGGACGCGCCGGCCGCCTTGCTGACGCGCCCCATCAGCAGGTCCCCCGGCTGCGCGGCCGCCGCCTCGGCGCTCGGCCTCACGCCCTCAAGCGGCCGCAGCGCCAGCGACAGCTCCAGCCGCTGGCCGGCCGCCTGCACGCGCCCCCGCAGCCCCCTCGTTAGCCGCGCAAGCCTGCAGGCCGCGGCCCCCTAAGCAGGCCCCAGGGGCGGGTGGCTCGCCTTGAGCACGCGCGCGCGGAAGGGGTGCCCCGGCTCGGCCGCCGCCGCGATTGCGGCCAGCCGCGCGGGGTCCGGCGACGCATCCAGCAGCGAGGCGCGGCCGCTCGTGCGCAGCGAGACGGCCAGCCACAGCGCGTTGCCGGACTTCTTGGTCACGTAACTGCAGCGGCGGCAGTTACAAGCGCCAGTCGGTCGCCGGGTTTGCCTGCTGCCGGCCGTGGGCGCGCGCTGCCGGGCTGGCTTGTGCTGAGGGCAGCTGTGCCTGCCCGGGTCGGGTGGCGGAGGCCTCACCCGGTGACGAGCGTGCCGGGGGCGGCAGAGGCGAGGGGGTCCCTGCCCGGCTGCGCCGGCGCCTGGCCCGCCTCGGCCGCCGCGAGCAGCGAGGGCCGCAGGCTGAGCTCCACGTTGCCCTCCAGCGGCCGGCCCTTGTGGCGGCGGCGCGCCAGCACCACGGCCGCGACCGCCTGCCCGGGCAGCAGCGCCGCCAGCGGGTTGGCTGCCGGCGGCGCGTCCGGCTCGGCCGCCTCCGTCACATGCAGGCGCCCGATGCGGCCTGCACAGCGCGCAGCGTGCAGGGGCACGTGAGACACCGACTCGGAAGCTGCCTGAAAAGAGGCTCCGGCCCGTCTGCAGCCGAGCAGTCAGAGACGGCGCAAAGCAGTCGCGCTCCCTGAGGGCGACGGGGGTTTGGCCCGCCGCTGCAGCATGCAGGTGCCCCTGCCCGCGCTCGTGCGGCTGCAAACAACGCCGGCCGGCGAGCCACACACACCAGCCCGACGCACGCTGTCGGCAGCCGCTCTGAGAGCCAGTGGTAGGAAGGGGCCTGGGTGGGCGGGGAGGGGGACCTTCGGGCAAGTCCAGCACCGCCTCCAGCGGCCGCACGCGCGATACCGTCCCGGTGACCAGGCTGCCGACCGCGAGCGGGGCGGGTTTGCCTCGGCGCGGCGCGGTGCCGGGCGCCTGCTGCGCTGCCTGCAGGACGAGCCGGCCGCCTGCGCCCCGGCCGGACGCGGCGCTGAGTCGCTGAGACCCGCCCATGCCGCCCCAGCGAGCCCGCTCCAAGCAAAACGAAAGCAGGCCAGCACTCCACTCTGCGTCGCACAACAGAGGGCCCCGTGCAGCTGCGTGCCGTGCGATCAGCTCCAGGGTGCCAGCCAGAGCCCTTTCCCAACGGCAGCCCCTGTGTAGGTCCTCAGTGAGAGCTGGGAGGCGCGCCGGTGGCGGGCGACGGCAGCGCGGCGACGGTCAGGCTGAGGCGGCTGCCTGTGGGGAAGGCGGCGCCCGCGTCGGCCAGCTGCTGCAGATCGTTGAAGTCTGCCGCGCCGACAAAGCCGAGCGCGCAGCCGTGGGCCGGCAGCGAGACGACCGCATACTCCTCCCGCGCCAGCTCCACCACCGCACGGACCTCCGAGCCAACCTGCAACAGTGGGGGGCTGGCGGGCCTCAGCACTCGCAGCCGCAGCTGCGTGGGGAGAGAGTGTGGGGCGTTGCTGCGGCGGCTGCTGGTGGGTGAGGATGAAGGCGGAGCGGCGCTGGCTGCCAGCTGGCGCTCAACCCGCCTCGAGTGTGGCTTGCTTCATCAGGCTGGCAGCGCTGTAGACGTGTGCGCTTGGGGGTGGGGAGGAGGGGCGCGCCTCGGGCAGCT
>BHFV01000003.1:82770-110606 GCA_003568905.1 Trebouxiophyceae sp. KSI-1 | reverse complement strand
GGGGGGGGGGGGGGGGGGGCTGGCCTGGCCGGGGGGGATGGTGCCGACCAGGTCCGGGTCCGCCTCCAGGTCGACGATCGCGCCGTACGGCTCCACCTTGTCCACGCTGCCGCGGACGATGCCGCCGATGGGGAAGGCGGCCCAGTCCGAGACCGCCTCCCCGGCCGCCGCCTCCTGGCCGGCCCTGCAGGCGGACGGCGGCACTGATGCGTCAGGCACGCGCCCGAGCCCGGGACCGTGTCAGCATTTCTCGCTTTTGATGCCGCCTGGCCAGCACGCGGCTGGGCCTGCCTCTGGGGCTGCTGCCTGCACGAGCCCACTGTTGCAGCTGTATCAATTCTGACAGCAGAGCCTTGACCGGCCTGCCAGAGCAGCCAGCAGGAGGGGTGGAAGGGGGAGAGGGGGTGCGTGCCGCAGGCGGGCTGCGGCCTCCAGGTCCTCGAACAGGCCGGCCGTGAAGGCGGCCGACAGGTTGCCGGTCAGCGAGCGCTTGAGCGTGACGGTGAAGTGGCCCTTTTCCGGTTTGACCTGCGGAACGGCCACGGCGCAGGGTGCTATCGGCCGGCAGGCAGGCCAGCAGGGATGCAGGCGTGGCAGTAGCTGCTGCGAGGAGCAGGGGGCAGCAGACAAAGAGGTGTCTGCGCGGAGGGGGGCGCTGGCAGTTTCGACAGCAAAGCAGCTGCCAGACCAGGAGGGGGCCGGAAGCCGGGCCAGGGGTGAGGCAGGCAAGCGTGCGCAGGCAGGCGGCCTCGCTGTGTGAAGCAAATGCCAGGCATGCATGCAGGCTGAGAGGGTGGGAGGCACACGTTGGAGATGTGCGCGCGCACGGTCTGGCCCCTCCGGAAGAGCGTCGCAGGGTCGCTGACAAAGCGGTCGGCCAGCTGCGCCAGGCCTGCGGGCGGGCAGCGCGCTGAGCCCTCGGCGCAGTGCTGGGGCAGCTGCAGCTGGTGTCAGCCCCCGCTGCAGCGTCCTGCCCGGCTGCTTGAGCGCTGCGGCGGCGCACAGGCAAGAGGGAACGCAACAAAAAAAGGATCCCAGGCTGCTGGCAACGATGCAGCCCTGTTGGCGTTTCGAGAGAGGGCCCAAGTTTGAGCGGCTGCTGTGACTCGAGGCAGCTGTTGTGAGCCGGCCTGTTTGGGGCCCGCGCTGCCGGCTCCCAGCCAGCCACATGCCTGCCCCTGGGCTCCGAGACAGGCAAGTGGGAGGCTGCAAGCCCGCTAGCGTCACCCTGGAACAGACGCTGCCGCCTGCCCCGGCACTTCGAGCCGCCAGAAGCTGCGGCTCTGGGTGGACAGGGAGGGGAGGGGGCACCCGCGCGGCCGGTCAGGCGGTCCAGGAAGCGCACAAACACGCCCTCGGGCGCCACGTTGACGACGTAGCCCGGGTGCAGCTGCGCCTCCGCGACCTCCTCGATGCGGGCCGGCAGGCTGCCAGCGGCCGCCACCAGCGCGCGCTTGCGGGTGAGGCGCCACGTGTCGGCGGCCGGCAGCCGCTCCAGCACCAGCACCGGGCCCAGGCTCGCGCCCGGCTGCACGCGGACACAGCCCTCACGGCCAGGGCGGTGTGGGCGGGCAGCGTGCTGCAGAGCGCTCGGTGGAGTCATGTGGCGGCGTCGAGGGAGGGTGGATGATGTGCCTGCAGGCAGTCGCGCAGCGCGGCGGCGGCGGCCGGGTGGTCAGCCAGGTGCTCCGCCTCGAGGTGGCCGCTGCCGGCCACGCGGCCGTCCAGCAGCAGGTCCACCGCCCAGGCGGCGGTCTCGCCGGCCGGCGCCGCCTCGGCCGCGCGGACGACGCCTTCGGCGACCAGGCCGGGGCGCAGGCCGCCGGCGGCCGCGGCCGCCTTCTTGGAGGCGAGCGAGAGGGAGATGCGGCGCGCGGCGGCGTCGGTGCCGACAACTCGCGCTTTCACCACCTGGTGCCGAGCGCGCGAGCGTCAGGAGGGGGCTGGCAGGCGCGTGACGGCGTCGGGAGTGGGGCGGGGGCGCGCCTGGCCGGGCTTGAAGGCGTCGGCCGGCTTGGTGCCCGGCCGCAGCCCGAGCTCCGAGATGTGGGCAAAGCCCTTGACGCCGCCGTAAAAGTGGACAAAGACGCCCGAGTCGATGCAGCCGTGCACGGTGCCGTGCACGCGCATGCCCGGGCGCGCGTCCTGCAGAGCCGCGACTCGACCATTGGCGCGGCGCGCACGCGGGGCGGCGGGCGGCGGGTTCGGCGGGGCGGCGCGCCTCGAACGCCTTCAGCGCCGGCAGCTTGCTCTCCAGCAGCACCTTCTTCAGCGTCAGCGTCATGCGCTTGCGCGCCGGGTCGACGGTCAGCACGCGGCCCGCGACCTTGCGGCCGACCTTGAAGCGCGCCTTGCTCGCCGCGCCGAGGTCGGACAAGTGCTCGTTCGGCACGAATGCGTTCAGGCCGCGCGCGACCTGGACCAGCACGCCGCCGTCGTCGACCAGGATCACGCTGCCCTTGACGACGTCGCCCGGCTCGACGCCGCCCTGCGCGCCGCGACGCCCCCGTGAGCGCGCGCGCTCCTCGAAGCGGGGGCCGGCCGCGGCGGCGGGGCGCGCACCGCCAGGAACTGCTCGACGGCGGACGGCTTGAGGCTGAGCACGGCGAGGCCGTCCATGAGGCGCGCGCCGGTCACGCGCGCCGCCTCCTTCTGGCCCGGTTTGAGCACGCGCTCCAGCTTGTCGACCTTCTCGTCGGCCACGTCCGAGATGTGCGCGTAGCCGGCGCCGCCGCCGGGCAGCTCCAGCAGCACGCCCAGCGCGGGGTCCACGCGCTGCACCACCGCCTCCTGCGCGGCCAGCCGACGGTCTTCGGGCGCGCCCCGCCAGCGGCCCACAGAGTCGCAGTCGAGGCGGACGGCGCACCTCGATCAGGCTGCCGACGGCCGGCAGCTGCGGCGGCGAGCAGCGCAGCAGGTGCGGCAGCACGGACAGGCAGACGCGCTTGGACAGCGAGTCGACGTACAGCACACGCGCACGCAGGCGCTGGCCCTCGGCAAAGGCGGCCTTCCATTGCTCGCTGGTCGGCCCCTCCTGCGCACGCGAGCCCAGGCCCCTCAGCCCTCCGGTCGGCGCGGGAGCGTGCGGCACTTTCGGGGCTCAGCGGGAGCGCGCACGGCAGAGAGGTGGAAGGGGTCGATGGTGCCGGTGAAGTACGTCAGGAAGGAGACCAGCAGGCCGTCGGACAGCACGTTCCGCACCTTGGCCTGCACCAGCATGCCCGGCAGCAGCGAGCCTGCGGGCCGCGGCGGCAGCGCTCAGCCACCAGGTGCAGTCTGCGCGGCCGCAGGGGCGCGTGGGAGGCGCAGGCTGACCGATGTTGAGGCCAGGCCACTCCTTGGCCGGGCCGCCGCCCGCCCCCTCGCCGGCCGCCGCCACTTGCAGCAGGCGGCTGTCCTTGGCGCCGGTGATGACGACGTCCAGCAGCTGGCCCGGCAGCAGGGGCGCGCCGCCCGCATGCTCCGTGGCCAGGAAGGCTGACACCCCCTGCACCGGCATGCATGCACTGGTTATCAGTTTGGCGATGCCAAGCCGGGTGCTGACGCGCAGCTTGCATGAGCTGCTCTCTGTGCATGGCGGGCCGGCTGCCGGCGGGGGGGAGGGGAGGCTGGGTGAGCGCCTTGATGCCGAGTGTGAGCAGGTAGCCGTGGTCTTCGGCAGAGCGCACGCACGCCGGCAGGCACATGCCCTCGGCCAGGCCGTCGCGGGCAAAGCCGCCGTTCTGCCGCGCGACCCGCAGGCTCAGCAGCACGCGCCGCTTCTGCTTGCCCTTGCCGCCTGTCGCACGCGTCCCCACGTCAGCGCCGCCGCAGCGGATTGCCGCGTCTAATGTCGAACACAGGACAGCTGTGGCGTGGTCACGTACTCTTCGAGCCGTCCTCGAGGGCATGCACGGTCGCCCGCACGAATTGCCCCAGCCGGAAGAGTGCGGCCAGCGCGGGGGGCGGCGGGCCGCCGGCCTTCTCCAGCCGCTCGGCGAGCACATCCGACGCCTGCGCTTGCCCCATAGAGTCAGCCGCCAGACGTGGCGACAGGCTGCCTGGCACCGGATCCAGGGGGGGCAGCTGCCCACCTCGCCCAGAGGCACGACGCCTCGCAGGCCGTCTGGCAGGCTAACGGTCAGCTCGCGGGTGCCCACGCTGGCGACGCAGCCCCAGACCTTGGCGCCGACCGCCAGGTTACGGAACCTGAGAAGCTCCACGAACTTGGGCAGCCGCTGCCTGGCAGCCTCCCGCGCAAAGGCGAGGTCCTCCTCTGAGACCTGCATCGTGCCGGGCGGCGGCCGGTTTGGCAGACAGCAGCAGCAGGAGCCCATCATCAGGCGGGCTGAAGACCCAGTGCGAGACACCAGGTCAGCATCGCTGTCGGGCGAGAGGAGCAGCGTGCTGCCTTGGCGGCGGACCTGGGCCTGCGGCGCGTTGCGCTTCTTTTGTCGAGGTTCGCCGGCGAGAAAGTCGCGCTCGGCCTCGCCCTTGGCCTCCTCACGCAGCCGTTTGCGCTCCAGCGGCGTCAGGAGCTGCTTGCCGCCGCGGGGGAAGGCCTCCTCCGTCTCCGCCTTAGTCGCCGGCGCCGACGATGTTTTTCCCATGCCGGCCGTCGGTGTCGTTTTCGGACGAGCTACTGATGATGACTTCGTCTTCTTGCTAGACTCCGGCCCCATCTTTTGTTTTTCGCTGGCCTCCAAGTAACTCAGTAAAAGCGTAATGGATGTGTCGGCCGCCGGCAGCCTGTGCGCGATTGGGCTGCCGCAGCTGTACGCAGACACGTCCCAGCACACCTCAAGTGAGGCGTGCCGGCTGGAATGCCGCAAAGCCCGAGCTGCGGAGATCGGGGCGTCCGCGCTAGGTCTCCTGCGTGTGGACAAAGCACACACAAAGCTATGCAAGCTTTCTTTCGATTAGCTTGCCAGTTGAGCAGTACCCTTTGACTAGCAAGTGGCAAGCATCAAACACGAACCGCAACTGGATCGGTCGACTGCATCAATCTCTATTTTCCTCGCAGCCTCTCGAGTTTGAGTTTCGGTTCTTCTGCGCTTCAGGAATGGCGCTGCAGCACTCACACTGCAATATAAGTGGCACCTTTGCCAAGCGACCGCTACCAGGCTGCAGATCTCCCGCTCACCTGGCAGCGAGAAAGCGTCCGCTCTTCCGCGTCAGCCGAGCAGCAGCGGACGACGACGATGACAGGCCTCCGCAGGTGTCGGGTGACTGGCGGGCCTTCAGGGCTGGCCTCCTGGCCCAGGACGGTGAAACTCCTCGTGTGTAAGTCATGGGAAGCAGACGGTCTTGGCTGCAGTGACCGACGCCGAGCTGTTGGGTGGCGCAGGCCAGAGTGGAGGTGTCAGCAGCCCGAACATGGAGTTGCTCCGGCAGCAGGACCCGGAGCTGGCAGACGAGCCAATGTGGGCACATCCGGTGCAGCAAATTGAACGTGGTGGCGTGCTCTTGGCAAGCCCACGCGCACCCGAGCTTCTGTCCGATCCGCGCATGTGGCAGGCACGTGGTTTTCCGTCATTCAGCCTGGGCACCTAAACACGCCACCTGTTATGCCCAGCACCTGAGCCCCGCCTGCCTGTGCGCCAGCTCGTTGTCCTCATCCTGGAGCACGGTCCTGCCGGCAGCGTCGGCGTCATCATCAACCGGCCAGCCTTCCCGGTCGTCAGCGACCTGCTGGACAGGCCAGGCGTACAGGCAAGTTTCGCTCCCCTCAGCGCAGTGGGACGCAGAGCCGCCTTGCCACCCGCCTGCATGGCACACAGGCGTGCACAATCGATTGCAGGGCGACATAAAGCAGCTGGCGCTGGCCTTTGCCAACAACGCAATCTACCTGGGGGGCATGTACCGGCCGACGCAGCTGCAGGCGCAAAAGCTGACCATGATCCATCGGCACGAGCAGCTGTTGGGGCAGGCCGCGGGCTCACTGTCGACCTGCACCGAACTGGTGCCTGGCCTGTATGCCGGCGGTGGGCTCCTGTCCAGCCCGTGCAGCAGCCGCTCCCGGTTGCCTCGGAAGGAAGCTGCAACTGCCCTGCTGCAGGCGAGGTGCCTGCCAGCAAGGCAGTTTTGGACGGCCAGCTGGACCCACGCACCTTCCGGTTCTTTGTGGGGCAGCTGCAGTGGGGCCCGGGCCAGCTGGCCATGGAGGTCAACAGCGGCATCTGGTGCGGCCCACGGCCCTCCGGGGCCGTGCTCGGCAGGCGCTGCCGGCAGGAGGGGGGCTGAAGGGGCGCATGGTCGCAGGCACACGGCCGCCTGCTCCCGCAGCCTCATCGTGAAGCAGTGCCTGCAGCTCCCCGAGCCGCTGTGGCGCGAAGCGATGACGCTCATGGGAGGCGAGTACGCCGCCGCAGCGGCCAAGGAGCCGCGGATGTGAGAGGGGAGAATGTGTGCGCTGCCGCCTCCGGCCTGGTAATCCAGCGGCGTGGTAGTCCAGCGGCGGCGCAGCAAATCGTTCGCTCTCACATCTTGCCATATACAGTTGCCGATGGCGGCACGTCTTTTACTTACTCGGGGTTCAAGACACATAAAAGTGCTGTGCGATTGCCTAGACAGCCATCAAAACAATTCGAGCTCTGGAATGCAGGCTTGAAACGGAAATCACTTGCAATGCATGCCGAAACAAGCATGCGAGCCAGCTGAAAGCCACCTCCCGCCATTCAACCCGGGAAATGACGGCAGCCAGGCCGTCCTGTGCGCCACACGCTCTTCGCAGTTAGCGCTTCGCGCCCCCCGACGTCGGACCAGCCTGTTCAAGCTTGGACCCGAGCCCCGCGCCTATGGATGGCTGAAGCAAAGCGTCCATTTGATCGATTTGCGGACTCATCGCAAGAAACGCAAGAAACGCAAGAACGAACCGGGTGTCGAACGCGCCGCTACTTGCATCAGAACTTGCATCAGATTTCTAGCGGGCGGCAAGAGGCCCGACTCTGGGCAGGCGCACGCTCAGCTGCGCCAAAAGAGGAGCAGGAGCTGCGTGTGGACATTGTCTTCGTGGTGCACCCGCCTGGCTCGGATTGCTGCAAGGGCCGCCTGCGCGCGGCGAGACGCGCCGATACGGGCCTGGCGCGCCCGCCAACAGCTAGGGCGCGCCGGCAGCGATGGTCAACGGCCAGCGGCCGCCCTTCGGCAATACAGGCGCGGCTGCGCCTGCCGGAATGTGCACGCAAATTGCCGGGACTCTCTGTGCTGCGCGCTGGGGCTCTTGCAGCACGTGTTCGCGTGATCAACCGCCCAGATCACTTGTGCTTAGTGTCGGAGCATGCTGGGAGGTCCGATGGCGCCCGTGATCGGCCAGCTGCGACACTAATCCGCGACGGGCTCTCTTGGTCATGCGCGAGTGCGGGCCGGTGCGACCGCGCTGCCCGCTCGCCGATCGCGATGCGCGGCCTGCAGGCTATGCGGTGCTGCTGGTCGCGTACCTGTCGCTGAACTCGGTGCTGAACCTGACCAACAAGTGGGCACTCACATGGTTCTCCTTCCCTCTCCTCCTGACGGCGTGCCACATGGCCTTCTCCTTCCTCATGCTGCTGCCGATGATGCTGGGCTCCGCCATGCGCTCCAAGTGCGCCCTGCCGCCCTCCCCACGGACGGGCCCAACACCTGGCCATGCAGCAGGCCTCACCCAGCGCCGGCGGGCCGCAGGCACAAGGACACGCTGCGGCGGCAGTGGGTCGGCTTTGCCACCATTGGCGCCTTTCTCGGCCTCAACATCTCGCTCAACAACACGGCGCTCGTCAGCATGACGCTGTCACTCAACCAGGTCATCAGGTGCGGCCCTCGGTTCCTCTTGACAGTCTTCACAGCAGCGGCTGCTGCCTTGCCACTGGCACAGCGAGGCTGAGCAGCTGCCAACAAGCCCCCTCGCAGAGCCCATAATCAAACGGGCATGCAGTTTGGCGTCTCCTCCCCTCTCAAACTCGCAACATGAGAGGTAGCTGCCCCACAGGGCCTCCATCCCGGTCTTCACCTGCCTGCTCTCCATGCTCTTCGAGCGGCGCGTGCCCAGCCGCGAGGAGGCCGCCTCGCTGCTGGTGCTGACCGCGGGCGTGATGCTCGCGATGTGGCGCAACAACGCGGCCGGCGCGCCGTGGGCCATCGCCGTCTGCGTGGCCGGCACCGTCTGCAACGCGGGCATGATGAGCATGAGCGGGCGGCTGCTGTCCGAGAAGGTCGACGTGCTGCAGCTGACCTTTTACACGGCGCCCGTCTCCTTCCTGGCCATCCTGCCCGCCTTTCTGTACCGTGAGGTGGCCCTCCCCCCCCCCTTCCGGGCCCCATCTCCCCGCCCCAACCAACCAGGCAGCGGGGCCGCGCGCAGCAAGCGCCTGCTGCCACAAGCACTGTGTTTCGCAGGGGTGGGCGACCTGCCTCCCAGCTCTCCAGCGGGAGAGTTGCTGCGGGAGCGCAGCTCCCGGCTGCTCAGGACACGCGCGCCTGCCTGCCTGCCTGCCGGTGCAAGCTTCAACCCAAGGGGCATGCTGCCAGCTGCCCGGTGCGGCGGCCGTCGCAAGCGTCCTGCCATCTCCGGCTCCCAGCCGCCATCCAGCGAGCAGCAGTCCAGCCTGGCCCCCCGCCGCAGCACAGCACCATCTCAACTCAGCAGACCCTGAGCAGCCGCCCCGCGCACGTGCCGCCCCGCAGCTGCCCGACTTTCGCGCGTTCCGCGAGGCGCACGGCTCCGAGTCGTACGCGGTCATCCTGGGGACAAGCGCCATCGCGCTGGCCTACAACATCGTGCACAGCCTCATGATCCAGCAGACGAGCGCGGTCACGACGACCGTCATCGGCCAGGCCAAGATCATCGGCCTGCTCGTGCTGTCCGCCCTCCTGCTGGGTGCGCGCCGCCTCCCTCCCCCTCTCCTGGCCGCACCAGGGGCTCTTTGCCTGCCCCGGTCTGGTGTCACATGCGCCGCGCCGGCAGGCATGCTGGCCTCTGCCTGTTTTTTGTTTGTAGCGAGCTGTGTGGTGGCGGGCGCCGCACTGCCTGCCTGTGAGGGGGGGGCTTCCCGCCGGCTGCTGTGGCAGGCAGCCTGCTGCAGCGCACCAGCACAGCCTGCCAGACGCGCAGCGGCAGCCGCTCGGCCCGCTGCACGTGCAGCTTCCCCGCCGCTGAAGGGACCGGCGTCGTGGTGACACCTGCCTGCTTCCCGAACAGGCGAGAAGAAGGTGTTCACCGCCAACATGACGATCGGCACGCTGCTCGCGGTCGCCGGCTTTGCGGGCTACAGCTGGCTCAAGCTGCAGCGGCCGCGCCGGCCGCCCGAGCTGCCGCTGTCGGCGGCCGAGAGCGAGGCGGTCGGCGTGTCCAAGCGGGATTCGGGCGTCGACATCCCGCACCACGAGCGCGCCTCGCACACCGAGCGGCGGCTGGAGCTCATCCGCTCGCACCCGACCATCGTCGAGCACAAGTCGTGACACAGTCGGCCGGTCTTGATTCTTGATGCGACTCGCTCTTGCTTTGGTCTGGGCGTTGCACCGCTGCTGCCGCGGCGGCGGTTGGCCCGCCGCTGTTTCGGCGGGCAGTTTTGGCCGCGCTCCCCGCACACGCGGCGGCGGCGATGCAACTCGCACAGCCCACTCTCCGCTCACGCACGCGCGCACACACACACGGCTTCTCGCTCACTCGGCCTCCGAGCCGCTGCCGCTGCCGCCCTCGTCGGTCTCCCAGTCGCTCGCCTCCCGGAAGGCCTCCTCGCCCTCCGTGTTCTCCCGCACGCACGTCCAGCCGTCCAGCTTGGCCAGGTTCAGGCACCACAGGTCGTCCAGCGTCACGTCCGTGTGCGCCACCTGCGGCCGCGGACGCACACGCTCACGCGCCCGCCGCGCAACCGATCGCCGTCCGCGGCGCGCTTCCTCTGGTTTTTTTCCGTGACACGCACCTCGACGATGCCGCCCATGAGCCACAGCGTGCTGCCGACGACAGCCATGAGCGGCGCCTGGCGCGCGCGCGGCTTGGGCCCGATTGCGGACGCGAGGTCCAAGCCGAACGTGGCCGGGCTGTAGAGCAGCTCGCTCAGCTGCCCGCCCAGCTTGTACGTCTTGTAGGCCTGGGGGCGGCGCAGAGAGGTGGTGCATGAGCGTCTCGTTGGCGGTATGCAAGGGAGGAGCGCAGGCGTGGAGAGGGCAGGCTCGCCTTGCGGACGGCAAAGCCGCGGTATCGCGACTGTATCCGTACCGCCGCCCGGTGCAGCGCCGGATCCGCGGCCGCCGCTGCTGGCGCGACCGGCGGCTTCGCAGCGGCCTCCTGCTCGGCCTGCTGCGCGAAATGCGAGTCAGCCTCACTGGCCCGTCCGTCCCCATCCGACGAAGGTGGGGAGGGCGCGCCTCGTCGGCGGCGGCCCGCCGCGCGCGCAGCGAGACGGGAAACCAGCGGCGCAGCTCCAGGTGGAACTGGTACAGCTCGTCAAAGTTGGTCGAGTAGAGGCGGTCGCCAGCGCCCGCACGGTCGGCCACGCCGCCGAACAGCACCGCCCGGCCCTTGTGCGCGACCATGCCGAAGCTGGTGCGCGGCTGCGGCGCCATGCCGGCCTTGCGCACGCGCTCCCACTGCGCCCACAGCACAGGGCGTCAGCTTTTGCGCCTCTCTGCCGGCTGCTGCTCGGCCGGCAGTGCAGCAGGAGAAACGCTTCCCACGATCCCCCGCCTCGATTCCCAGAGGAGCGCTTGGGCTGTTCTCTGCCAAGCAAAGCAGGCCTGGCTGCAGCGGAGGTGCATGTCTTGACTGCCTGCCCTGCTGCTCTGCTACAGAGCCTGGCTCAGGGAGGCAGCAGCGGCGGCCCTGCCTGCAGCGTGCCCAAGTCCAGCGCCCACACGTCGTCGTGCACCACGTCCCGCTCCTCCCCGCCGTCGCGCAGCACGCTGTGGCCGCCAAACACGAACAGCGTGTCGCCGTGCAGCGCCAGCTGGCAGCCGCCGCGCGGCGCGGGCCCTGGGCCGCGCGGCGCCAGCGGCTCCCAGGCGAGCTCCTCCGGCTGGAAGGCCCACAGGTCGTTGAAGTACCTGAGTGGCACAGCCCCTCTCAAAGGAGCGAGCGGGAGCGCTGCAGTGAGACGCGTCGGGGTTGCTGCCGTCTGAAGGGACTGTCGAGACGAGGGAGGGAGGCGGCGCACTCCTGCTTCTTGCCGTCGTCGAAGAAGCCGCCGAAGAGCAGCAGGCGGCCGCGGTGGGCCAGCATGCGGTGGCCGGAGCGCGCGGAGGGGCCGCGGCGTGTTGGCAGCTGCTCCCAGGCGTGCGTCCGCAGGTCCAGGCGCCACAGGTCGCGGTAGTGTCGGAACTTTTCCTGGTTGACGCTCGTCAGCTCGCCACCAAACACGTACAGGAAGCCCTTGTGCGCGACGGCCTGGTGGGCGGTGCGCGGCGGCGGCCTGCGGCCCGACAACCCGACTCGCTGCTCGGTCAGTGCGCTCGCTGCCTGGTCCTGAGAGGGTGGGAGGGGAGGGAGGGGCGGCACCCGTTAGGGGCCTCAATCCGGGTCCAGGTGCGGCTGCCCGTGTGGAAGCGGTACAGCTCGCTCTTTACGTAGATTTTGTCCGTCTTTGTGTCCATCCATTCGCCGCCAAACAGCACGATGTCGCTGTCCTTCTGCGCTCGCGGCAGGCGTGGCGGCCGTCGATGCCAGGGTTCTATGTGATGCACTGCGGCTGCGACATGCCTGCTGGGCTGGCCGGTGCGGCACCTTTGCCGAGTCGACGGGCGTAAAGGAGGAATACACGCGAGCGGATGGAGGCGGCGCGTCGCGGTGCAGCTGCGGGGTGGACTTTTGCTTGTCCTCCAGCGCAAACTGGGCCAGCAGCGCGTCCAGGTCATCCTCGCCACCCTGTATTGCCGGGGACAAGAGTTAGAGCGCTGGTGGTGCAGTGTGATGTCCAGGGAGGAGCAAGGGCCCGCCTCTGCCCGCCGCTCGGCTCGCCGTGCCGCCTTCTCCTCGTTGCGTTCTGTCTTACGAGCAGTCTTTGCACCGCCTTGGCCGCTCGAGCCGCCCTTGGCCTTCTTTCGTTTGTCTCGCCCGCTGCCCATGTGGGCGCGGCGGTGGCGGCGGGGCTTTCTTCTCCCTGAAGCAGCTGCTCTGCTGCTTCGTGAGTCGAACGCGAGACGGTTCAGGGATGTCTCTTTTCGAAGTCTGCTGCTCCGTTAAAAAACCGCGACTGCCTAGCACAGACGATGCGGCATGCGTGGTGTGCAGAAGGGAAGACTCTGGCGGGTAGAGTCGCAAGCGATTGGTCGTGGCACTGCTAATGATTCGCACCAACGTATAGAGCGAGTAATGTGGTGTGGTCGCTGGGCATTTCCATCTGGCCTGGCTGGACGCGCTTCAGGGCTAGGCACGCGCGTCGAGAATCAGTCTCAGCTTCCGAAGTTCGGGCGCGATGGCGAGCGTGGACGAGGCCAAGTCGCTGATATGCGAGATGTGCCGCAATTTCTACGCGCAGGGCTGGGTCTCCGGCACGGGCGGCGGCATGAGCATCAAGGTACGCTCGTCCGCGCCGTCCCGCAGCCCTTTTCCGATTGCAGGCGGAGCTGCAAACAGTCTCCAGCACGTGAGCCAAGCCGCGTGGCCAGTTGCGCCGATTAGCATGGAAAGGCTCGTGCGGGCAGGCGGCCAAGGACTCGGGCGCAGAGGCGGCAATAGGGGGCGCCTGGCGCGCTACTGACGCCGTCCCACAGCGGGCAGAGACTTTAGTCTCCCGGCTGGAGGAGTGCTGAGCCACCCCTCTGCTCCCTGCGCAGGTGGGCGACCGCATTGTGATGGCGCCCTCTGGCGTGCAGAAGGAGCGCATGCGTGAGAGCGACATGTTCGTGCTGGACGCCCGCGGCGAGGTGCTCGAGACGCCCGAGGCGCGGCCGCCGCCCTACAAGCCGCCCAAGCTGAGCGAGTGCTCGCCGCTCTTCATGGCGGTGCGCCCTCTGCACCCCCGCCGCCCCTCCACGCCCCACTAGCAAGCCCCAGACTCCCAAAGTATTGCCTGCTTGCAGGCGTACGAGCTGCGTGACGCCGGCGCGGTGCTGCACAGCCACTCGATAAACGCGGTCATGGCGACGCTGCTGCAGCCGGGGCGGCCGGGCAAGGGCGGCGCCGTTGGCGAGTTCCGGGTGACCAACCTGGAAATGATCAAGGCACGCCCTCCCCCTTCCCTGCTGGGCGACTGCGCAGCGCAAGCCCCGGCGCTGCCGCCCTGACATGCATGCACCTGAGCAACAGCGGCGCCCGGCCGTCCCGTCACGTTGTGTAACGTAATATCACGTAACGCAACGTCACATTATGTAACGTAACGTAACGTCCGCAGGGCATCGTCGGCCACGGCTACTACGACACCTGCGTGGTCCCGATCATCGACAACACCGCGCGCGAGTGCGAGCTGACCGAGTCGCTGCGGGCCGCGATGGCGGCCTACCCGGCGGCCAACGCGGTGCTCGTGCGGCGGCACGGCGTCTACGTGTGGGGCGCCAACTGGATCCAGGCCAAGACGCAGGCCGAGTGCTACGAGTACCTCTTCGAGGCGGCTGTCCGGCTGGCCTCGCTGGGCATCGACGTCAGCGCGGCGCCCGCCGCCGCGCAGCCGACGCAGCCAGCCAACGGGCACGCAGGCAACGGTGCGGGCCGCCTGCTGTGGGTGGCTGCGGAGCGTGGCTGCCGTGCTCAGGGGCTTCCGGCGCGGCGCAGGCGTGGCGTCGGCGGCGAAGAAGCCGCGGCTGGGCGGGCGCGCCGGCGCGCCGGCGGCGGTGGTGCTGGACATCGAGGGGACGGTGGCGCCCATCTCCTTTGTGACGGACACGCTTTTCCCCTACGCACGGCAGCGCCTGCGGCAGCACCTCGCTGACAGCTTTGACAGCGAGGAGACGCAGGCCGACCTGGCGCTGCTGCGCAAGGAGGTCTGCCCTTTCTCCGCTCGGTTCCGCATCGGCAGGAGGGGAGGGACTGCAGCGTGCGACGCCCCGCCGCAACGCCGCAGGCCGCCGGCGAGCCGCTCGCCAGCGCGGCGCCCGGCGACCGGGAGGGCACGATCGCCGCCGCCGCCGCCTTCGCGGAGGGCCTCATGGACCGCGACGTCAAGAGCACCGGGCTCAAGGCGCTGCAGGGCCGCATCTGGCATGCCGGCTTCCGCTCGGGCGCGCTGCGCGCGCGCCTGTTCCCGGACGTGCTGCCCGCGCTGCGCGCCTGGCGCGACGCCGGCGCCAAGGTGTACATCTACTCGAGCGGCTCGCGCCAGGCGCAGCGCGACCTGTTCGCGCACACGGACGCCGGCGACGTGCGCGACCTCCTGTCCGGCTTTTTTGACACGACCGTCGGCGCCAAAGCGCGCCTCCACTCGCGCCCCGCAATTCCGGAGGTCTCCACAGATCGGCGGCGACGCGAGCTGACCGCTGCTGGCCGTTGCCGCAGGTCGAGGCGCAGAGCTACAAGGAGCTGGCGCTCACGATCGGCGCGGACGAGCCCGGCAGCCTGCTGTTCGCGACCGACAGCGTGCGGGAGGCGGCCGCCGCGACGGCCGCCGGCTGGCAGGTCGCGCTGGCTGTGCGCCCGGGCAACCCTGCGGTGCCGCCGGAGGAGGCTGCCAAGTACCGCGTCGTGCATTCCATGGCAGACCTGCTGGCTTGAGAGGACTCGTCATGCGTACCTATTGTTCTGCCATTGATTTCAGAAACTAGTGTGTATTACACGTACGGAGCTGTTGAGCGAGAGCGAGGCGCGCGTCTACGGTGGCTAGTTTGGGAGAAAGAAAAGACAGCACCCTTGGGCTTGGAATTGCTCTATAGGGCAAGCGCTGCAGCAAAGCTAATCGCACACGCAATTCAGGGTGGGACAAAACCGTACGAGCCTAGCGTCTGTCGTTAGCATGCTAGGCGCGACGAGACAGAAGGGGGCAGCGCGTCTCACAACAGGCACTTTGGCCTCTCGAGGCGCGGCCACTATCAAGTGGATTGAGCGTTGCAGAGCGCCGCACCGCGAGCAGCATGTTGTCAAGCTGCACGGGAGGGCGCGGGTGCAAGCCCAACGGGGCGGGAAGGGGGAAGGACGCAAGTCGCAGAACGAGCGGCAATCAACTGGGGTGGTGAGCCAACAGTGCGGTGCGGGGTCCGTGGCGGCGGAAAAAGCGGACCCCGCTGCCTGCCCGGGGACGGCGTCAAGAGGCGGAGGGACGCGCCTTCCGCCGCCCCCGGGCGTCACAAAAACTTGGGGGACTGCGGCTGGCTATGCAGCGGCGGCGCCGCGCCGGCCAGGCCCGTGTCGAAAGAACCAAAAAAGGGACGCGGGGCGGTGGGGAGGCTTGCGACGGCAAGTCTCGCCCCGCCGCGATCGGAGAAGCGAGGCCGCCCGCAGCCGGGTACATGCCCGGCGGGGCGCGCGCAGGTCGGCGGGCCTTCTCCATGCGCCGGCTCAGCCGGAGGCGGCCAGCAGCTCGGAGAGGTCGACGGAGGCCATGCGGATGCCGTACGAGACACGGCCCCACGTGCCCTGGTTGTAAGGCACCTGCCGCAGCGCGCGCCCGCCCGCCAGCAGCCGCCGGCCGGCCGTCGCGGTGCGCAGCAGCGGCTCGGCGGCGGCGGCCCCGCCGCCCGCGGTCAAGCTGCTGGAGGCGCTGCTGCCGCCAGCGGGCGCAAAGGCGGCGACGGACGCGTTGCTCGGCTGCTGCCAGACGGAGTAGACCACCGACACGGAGCTCTGCAGGCGGCGCAGGCGGCTCAGCCCTCATTGCGGCGACGCAGCAGGCAGTCTGCGCAGCAGTGAGGCTGCTCCAGGCAGCGATGATCAATGGGCACATTAATGCGCGTGCTTTGATACACACACCGGGCGGCGCAGGGACCAGTGCTTCCTGCATGACACACAGATGTGCTTTGGGGAAACAACAGCTGGCTGGCTCGCGGCACTTGTGTGTGCAGGAAGGATCCCCACCGTCGCCGGGTGGTAGGTGACGGTCGGGTAGCTGAAGCTGGCGTTGGGACTCGTCTCGATCAGCGCCAGCGGCCGCCAGGTGCGGCCCGCGTCGGTGGAGCGCGAGAGCGTCAGGTTGGTGCGGACGCTGGTCGCGTTGTTGAAGGCCATCACCACGGAGCCGTCCGGCAGCATGGCCATGTCAGTCTGCGGCGGCGGACAGCGGCCGGGCTTTAGCGAGAAGGTACTGACGAGGCACTGCCGCACTCGCACTTTAAAGTGAGAGTGAGTTTCAGGTACGAAAGCGGCTTTTCAGGAGGCGCTGCGCGTCGGCGCAAGTGGGGAGAGGGCCGTGCTGCTTCAGAGAGTCGCACAATCAACGGCTCACGCATGCGTCCTGGCCAATGAGTGCTCGCCCGCAGCTCTCAGCCTGCAGTCTGGAATGTGCCTCGTGCACGCATCCTCGCCACTGATTGCTCACCACTGCTTGCAGCACTCACCCCACCGCAGCCTGCAGGGCAGCGGGGGCCTGCGAGCCGGCCGGGCGGGGGCTGCACCTTGGTGTTGGGCGCCGTGACCGGGCCCGGCGCGGCGGGGCTCCAGGTGCGGCCCTGATCACTCGACAGCGACTGCCACACCACGCTTGTGTTGCTGCGGAACGTCTGCAGCATCAGGCTGGCGTTGACGCGCACGACGTTGTTTTCGATCAGCCACTGCGTCGGCGGCGCGCCGGGCGCGGCCGCGATCTTGCTGGTGGTCTCGGCCCACGTCCTGCCCTGCGGCAGCAGCGCAGAACGCAGGCCTCAGTCACCACAGCCGACTTTCGGAAATCGAGGGCCAGGACTTGCTGCCCCGCAGCGCTCGACGCAACAGCCGGCGTCGGATCGCTGCCAGGCGTGCCTCCGGTCTCTGTGAGAGCCATGGCGCTGCACGTGACAGTGCTGCTCCAGACAGGCTGCCGAGCCGAGCTGGCTGGCTTTGGTCCTCGTTTCTCTGTCCCAGATCTGCCGCCGCAGCGCTCAACCGTTGGAGGCAGGAGGGGCGCATGCCACAGCAGACAGGCGTCTGCCTGCCGGGGACGTTCGAGAGGAGAGCGTGCCTGGTCGGTCGAGGTGAGGACGCCCGGCACGCCGTTGAGGGCGGTGCCGGCGCCCCAGCAGGCGGGCCCGCTCGTCTCGCGCCAGAAGGGCAGCAGCCAGGCGCCGGACGCGTCGGTGGCCACGCGCCCGATGTTGAGCTTGGCGCTGGCGCCCTCCGTGTAGATGGGCAGCACCACGCTGGGCGGGCCCCAGGTGGCGCCCGAGTCGGGGGAGGTGACCATCGTCAGGTCTCCGCCGGGCGGGAAGGCCAGGCCGCCCTCGCCTTGGTACTGCAGCAGAGCAGGCAGCAGGCAGGCGGTAAGAGACGAGCCTGCTGGCGGGGTCTGAGCGGCATGGTTTGAAGTGCCTTTCCGGTGAGAGGTGGGGAGGAGCAGGCCAGCTGATGGCACGAGGAAGGAAGGGGGGGAGGGGCGCCTGAGTGAGGCTACTGCAGCCGAGCAGTTGCTGCCCGGGCAGTGCTGGTGGCCGAGAGGCAGATTTCTCACAGTCCCCAAGGAGCACTTCTGTGCAGCCGCAGGGCAGCTGTGGCTCTGCGCCCGCCCCCGGCTGGCACTCTCCTTGGCGGCTGCACGCGAGGCAAGTGCTGTGCGCGGAGCAGGAGAGGAGCAGCAGGCCTGGGAGCGGAGGGGGGCTGCATGCCTGGCAGATGCTGGGCGCGGTGCCCGAGAAGAACATGTAGAGGGTGCCGTCCTCCACGTGGATGGTTGGCCCCCAGATGGGCCCGCCGACGCCCGCGTAGATCTGCGTGGCGGGGCCAAACGTGTGGCCGTCGTCGTCGCTCAGCGCCCAGTAGGCCGCCTGCAGCAGGTTGCCCTCCCACCACAGCGGGCTGCCCTGCCAGATGACCGCCAGCGAGCCGTTGGGCAGGAAGGCTGTCGTCGCGCCGTGGCTGCAGGCAGGCGCCAAGTCAGCACCTGCCCCACGCAGCTGCTGTCCTGTGTGGCAGCTAGGCGTGGCTGCTCAAGGGCACCTGTAGCGCAGGACGGGGCTCGTGGATGGCGCCTGGTTGCGCGTGCTGTTGACTGTGCCGTTGTAGCTGCCCATGCCCAGGTCGACGGCGGTCGCGTCGGTGATGGACAGCGGGTTGCGGTACGCCCACCTGCGGCGCGCAAGCCGGCGGGCTCTTGAAGCTGGCAGAGCATTCTGGCAGAGGTTAAACATCGAGCAGAGCAGGGCACCAGAAATGGCCGCATCTAATGCTAGGCGCCTGGAAATGCGCTGGTCGCCCTGATTCCTTGTGGTTTTTCTTACCGGTAGTGGACAGTCGGCGCTGCATGGGCGAGGGATGCCAGGGAGAGCAGGGCGCAGGCCAGGGCCGCGACCGACATGTCTCTGCTGTCACCGCCTGCAGCAGCACGGACCGTCAGCGCGCTCCTCTACTGGTGGATTGCCGCACCAACCAAAAAATGTCCGACAGCTTAATGTCATGCTATTTGATTTTCCGGGCGGTTCAGGCACGCTCCTCGGTAAAGTGAACATGTGACCGACGCCCAGAAGGTTCCCATCATGCCCCACTGCGGCCAGGCAGCGCGGCGGCCGGGATGCCAGCGCACCCCGCGCGTGCCGGAAGATGGAAGCTCTCCCCGCGGTGAAGGTCCTCTCGATGAGACAACACCGAGTAACACCGTTTAACACCGAGAGCATGTCCTGGCTACTCCATAAGCGGGGGGACACTGGTCCCGACGCGAAAGGGCCACTGCATGTCGACGACCCAGGGCAGCTCGTGGTGCGTACGAGGGCCGCGAGGCAATCAGAGCTTCTGGGCTCAGGACTATCTGCGATTCGGGCGTCGCACCTGGGACGGCGGCCGCACGGGACGGGTCGCGCTGGCGGCTCTCGCCCCGACAAGGGGCCGGTGCGATTATCGGGAGAGCGCGCCGCAGGCGTGCGCAATCGCTGCGGGCGCTGGGCTGCTGTTCCAACCGATTCTGTCGCACAACAATGCGAGCGCGGAAAGCACGTTCGGCTCGAGGCAATGCAGGTGGCACGTGCGGGCGCGCCGGTACGCGAGCACTGAAGGAGTTGCGGGCGTAGCGCGACCACTGAGAGTGGTCTTTATTGGTTAGCCCGTGTGGGCGCCGCCGGCTGCAGATTCCTTTCTTGGAGATGCCAAACGTGTTTGCATTTTTTTCGAAATGGCGGTAAGTTTTAGAAGTTCGCGTTTAGTGCGTTCTGCCATCTACTGGATGGACGACGGACCCACATTCAAAACGGTACTGGTGGCACGCATCCAGCGAGGAGTGAAAGGGGTTCACGTGGGTGAAACCGCTTGTTGCCGGCGCCGCTAGCACAACAGCCGGAGTTAGAATTTGTGATGCACTGCCCAGCGTCCGATGACTGAGCGCTGCCTGATTCGTTAATCGAGCTCCAGATGCCGGCCATATGATCACTCATTTCTGCCAGAGCAGCCGGCAAAGACGCCCGCAGCAGAGGAGGTTCAGCAGGCGCAGGCGGCAGTGATTGGGCCAGGCTGCCAGGACATGCGGCTACAGTCGCTCGCTCTCACGCTTGCACAACACAGGCGCAGCCAAGCAGCGCTACCGCCGCGCGCCCTGCTGCTTGCGCTCCTGGATGGCAGCCATCAGCACGCGCTCCTCCTCCGCCTGGATCTGCCTGATCACGCTCGGCTGCTTCGGATGGCTCAGCTCCCTGCGGGCAGCAGGGGTGTGTGAGTATTGAACACCCTGCTTGCCTTTCAGCACAGCACCTCGCTGGGCTGTCCCAACTAGGGCTTGCACTCGTTCCAAGAGCCCAAAGCAGCAGTGCTGGACCACATGGGGGGAGGCGCGGGGATGCAGACCCGCTGGCCAGCATCTCCCGCTCCACCTCGCGCTGCGCCCGCCGCCGCGGCACGCCCGCCTGCATGCGGGACAGCGCACGCACCGCCAGCTTGCGCACGGGCGGCGGCTCAAAGCTCTCCAGGTCGATCGGCTGCGTCCAGGCCTGCGGAGTCGAGGAGTCTCAGCCTCAGGCCCCATACCCAACTCAGCAGCTCCCACTTGCAGACGTGTGAGAGGTTGGACGCACATAAGGGTGGCGGTCGTAGTAGCTCTGGATGAACCGGTCCTCTGGAAACTGCAGCCCCCGCTTCTTCGTCTGGCCGCTGCTGCGCCCAGACGCCGCGGACCCACCGCCGCTCTGCTCCTGAAATTGGCACATCCTGCGCGTGTGTGCGAGGGGTCTGGCGTCTGCGCAGCTCGTGTGGGCGCCTGTGAAGTGCTGCAGCCGGCTGCGGCCATGCAGCATGTGGCCAGGATCAGCTTTTCTTGGCCGAACGTGTATCAGGTGAGGCTGCGCACCGCAGGTAGGGCTCCAGCCACGGCGGCTCCGGCATGCCGCCCAGCCGGCACAGGCGGTACGTCTGCCGCAGCGTGTCCAGCTTGGACCGAAAGCGGCCCATGCCGCCGTGCGCTCGCCCAGCCGCCTCTCGTCAAAACGGCCGGAAGAGACTCTCAAGATTGAATGACTGCTGCACGCGAGCGATCCTGGTGGGCCGCGGGTGGCTTGCAAGCAAATCTGCTGTGAGTGATGCGGCGGGGACGCTCGGAGCACCGCTTTCAGAGGTGAGCAGCAGGCAGCCTCAGGGGTTTCTGTGTGCCTGCCGATGAATGGTCGATTGGTCTCGCTTTGAGAAGAGAGATGTCTTCATTCCCAACACTACAGGCACATACAACCTTTGCGCCCGCCTGTTCAGTTTGCCTATACCAGAGCGCTCTTCAAGTCCCTAAGCAAGCCAAGGGCGAGCCAGAGCCCGGCGGCGGGTGGCCTTGCGTCCCGAGCGGCATGCTGCGGCACGCCTCGCGCAGGCTGGCCGGCTCGCTGCTCGGGCGGGACGCCCTCGCGTCCAGCGCGGTGCAGCTGCGGGGTCTGAAGGAGACTACGGGCATTGTCGGGGTGCCTGTGGATCCAGATGCGCGCAACACGCTCAGGTCAGGGCCACCGAACCACCTGCTGTTCCGACCGCCTCGCGCCTGGCTCGGACGCCACGATGCAGTAGCTGTCACAAGCGCCTGGCCACACACGCATCGTCTCCTCCCTGCCCAGTGCGTGACCTGACCGGCTGCAGGAGCGCGCTGCACCAGGTGCTGGAGGCTGTGAAGGTCATCCCTGCCGAGGCGTACTACCGGCAGCAGGTAGAGGCGACGACGCAACACCGGCGCGCCTCCCTGCTGCTTGCCCTTCAGAACGGCAGACCTGCGGAGGCAGGCACACTGCCTCACACGGGATCCCTTAGCTCAACAGGTTGAAGGCGGTCGACTCGGATGCGGCGGATGAGGAGGTCGAGGCGCAGCTGGAGGCGCAGCTGGAGAGCCTCGTGCTGCAGTGCGAGGACGAGCTCTCGCTCATCCCACAGATGGCAGGCGAGCACACGTCAGCACAGCCACTCCCTGCGGCTCGTGAAAACCCAGCAAGTCAATTGAATGGATCCTGTGTATGGCTGCAGAGTGGAAGCCGTGGGACGTGCCCGCTGACCACAAGGTGCGCAGCTTTGCAGCCCCACTTCAAGCAAGCTTGCTTTGTGCAGAGGGGAGCTGATACCAGCCACCTGGTGTGGCAGGTGGACCTGCTGTTCGAGGAGGAGGTGAAGCCGCCGGAAGTGGCCCAAGGAACGCCGGGACCGGCGCAGCCGCCGCCGCCCAAGAAGTAAAGTCGGTCTTGTTGTCGCTAGCAATAGAAAGACAGCAGATGCTGCCTCCGGCTTGTCAGCTGGCTCTCCCTCCACTGCAGCAAATCTTGGAGGGGCGCGCACCCAAGCAGCGTTCAGTAAGACTCCGCCTGATAAGTCGTTCTCACTACAGCCATGGTGCTCAAGATGCACACGCAGCGTGCGCCGCTGGCGATGCGCACCGCACTGCCGCAGCGAGGTTAGCCGCATCACCGGGTTGTGCTCTCTGTGAGGCCCGTTTTATGCGTGTGAGTCGATGAAACACACATATTCGGCCGTCTTGCAAAAGGAGGGCAACCCGCCGCGGCGCACGCGCGCGACGCTCCGCGTGTGTTGAGATATGAGGCGCAAGATACGGCGATCCGGCAGCAGGCGGCCCTTCGGGCTATCTGCGCATTGTCTGGTGCTTGCAGAGGGCGCAAGAGGCCGAGAGCAGGCCCATTGAGGCGCTCCACCCCGCCTTGGTGCTAACCTTGGCCCGACCTTGGCGTGATGCAGTTCTCCCGGCTCGGTGCGCGGCGCAGCGCCCGAACTGCACAGGTCAGCGCCGGCGGGGCGCGGTGGAGGTGCAGGCCGCGGCTGCCGGTGGCAACTATGCACAGGAGATGGTGGACCAGGAGCAGCGGCTGAAGAATCAGGTCAGCCTGGGCATCACCAAGGAGAGCAGTGCCCTGCTGGCCGGCGCAACGTGTTGCTGAGCTGCTGCGTTGCAGATCCGTGAGGGCCGTGTGAAGAGCATCACCGCCAAGACGGCTGGCGACCTGCAGAAGGTCCGCGGCCGACCGCGTGCGTCAGCTCTCCCAGGTTTGCACGAGAAGGGGACTGACTCACCCATTCACCTGCAGGACGGCTGGATCGTGCTGGACGTGCGGCCGCCCAACGAGGTTGCCAAGGTCCGTCCTTGTCCCTATGACATCTCCCTCCTGGGCGCTCTCGCCCCACTTCCCACCCCGCTCCGGCCACGAGCACTTGCGCCTCTGCAGCGAGCACCCTCACTGTCCTGTGCCAGCCAGCCTCTCCTGGATGGGTTTCCGCGTCGGTTGTCTAGTCGCAGAGACCAGCAGCCCGCACTCCTCCTGTGCAGGGGCTTGCCAAGGCAGAGCCGCGACCCTCAGCCAGGCTCCCCCACACAGTGAAATTGCAAACAAGCTCTCACACTCCTCGCACGCGGATGCCCTGCCCCAGCAGCTGCGCCAGACCAAGTCCCAACTCCCAGAAACAGAAGCCGCTCACCCCGCGATCTCGTGCACACAGGCGGGGGTGGAGGGCGCGGTGGAGGTGCCGCTGTACGTGCCCGAGGAGGCCAACGATTTCGGCGCGCTGCTCAAGAAGGCGACCGCCTTTGGCATGGGCGGCTGGTGGATCGGCGGCACGCACCTCAAGCCCAACCCGGCCTTCATGCGCGAGGTGGGCGCCCGCATTCCGCGCGACGCCAAGGTGGTCATCGGCTGCCAGAAGGGCCTGCGGTGCGCCCCCCCGCTCCCCTCCTGCCCTCTCAAAGGGGCCTCCGTCGCCACTCCCACGCTAGCGAGAGCATTCAAGACATGGGGCATGCTCTCGGTCAAGCGGCTCGCCCCTGCCTCATGCTGTCTCTGGCAGCACTGCGAGAATGCACCGACGCTGCGGCCACTGCTCATGCTTGCGCGCTTGAATGCCTTATGCTTGTCCATCCTGGCTGCGAGGGTACATTGGCGGCCTTCCGTTCCCCCAGCGCTGCTCCCCTGCTGCCCGCTGTCAGCATCCCCAGGCGCCCCGCTGCCGAGTGCATGCGACCCCCGCCCTTGTCAAGCCGCAAGGCGCTGACGTGGCCCCCTCCTGCCCGCCCTGCAGCTCGCTGGCGGCCGCCGAGCAGCTATCCAAGGCCGGCTTCGGGCAGCTGGCCTGGATCAACGGCGGCTTCGATGCTGCTGCCCCCTCTGACCTGCCAGTCAAGGTGTCCCCTCCCTCCTGCTGCCGCATGCTGCTGTTGGAGGAAGCATGCTGCCGCCAGCTCCCACTTGCACCCTTGCCGGAGCAGCCTGTGTGACGCACGAGGCCTCGACTTAACATTGTAACTGAAACCCTGTAAAAACCCTAACTCCCGCCACCGCAGGGCGCCGCCGACCTGCGGTTCGGCGGCATCGGTGGCCTGTCGGAGGCGCTCGGGTGGACGGACGTGCAGCGGCAGACCAGCAAGAGCGAGGGCTTCCTCGGCGGCGGCTTCACCATAATCAAAGCGGTGTGGCCGCGCTCCCCTTGAGGAACCTACTCCTTCAGAGGAAGGAACCCAGCAGCTGCTGGTGGCTGGCTCGGGGGTTGGCACAGCCCGGGGCCTGCACAGCGTGCCAGCATGCAGCCGCATCTGCTGCCGGCTGATGGAGTATTCGCGCAAGGCCCCGCCTAACTTTCACACAGGCAGCTTCAGTGCCAGAGGCAGGCAGTGGGTGCAGCCAAGCAGCGCATGGAACGAAGCAACAGGCAGAGCATGGAACGAAGCAACAGGCAGAGCAATCTGTTGTTACTTCAGACGGCATGAGCTCAGTGCATGCACGGGCCAGCCAGCAGGGCGTGAAAGCAACTGCCAGATCAGGAAGCACAGAGCACAGTTTGCCGAGTCAGGACAGCAGTGGCCATATGGGCCAAGCAGGGCAGCGCACAGTCCGATCCAGGCAGCGGCTGATCGGCTGCCGGTGGGGCTGCAGGCCATTGTTGTGGTCGCCCTGGACGGCCTGCTGTTCGTCTACGAGCAGGCGCAGTACTTCCTGAACAAGCACTGAGCACCTAGTGCCGAGAGAGCGGCGGCCGGCGCCGCACTCCCCCGGTGGGCCGGCGGCCGAGCCGTGTTTTCCTAGGACTGTAGCTCCCTGCGTTGCTGCCTGGCGCCTGCGTGCTCGAGATTACCCTGATCTGCTTTGGGCGCTGAGGAACCGTGGCCGAAGCGCAGCCGCCTGCGATGGGCGGCGGCGCGTTCTCGGCCCCTGTAATTCATGGGATAAGGAACAGAGCGCAACGGCAGAGAGCTCGCCTCCTGCACGCGTCCAGCTCTCTTCAGTGATGCCAGCTGCCATAGGTGGTGGTCCTTGGCGGCTCACAGCCCTGCACAGATTGCCAGCAGCTTGCGGCATTCTGCCACTGGGTCGTCAGCCTCCCACACGCCACCCAGGACCGCTGCGCCGGCAAAGCCCAGGTCGGCGGCCTGTGGGATGGTGGCCGCTGTCATGCCTGCAGCATGGCAGACCTGCTGAGTGGTTGTGCATCTGAGCTTTGAGCGGAAGTGTACTTGATCCGGAGGGGGAATGCACCTCCAAGGGCGACTACCGGACAGGCAGCCCGGCCGAGCGCAGCTGGCAGGGCCTGGCGGTCGAAGGCCGCCTGGTAGCCTGCCTTAGAGACGCTGTCGAAAATGGGGCTGAGAAAGGCGTATGCCATGCCAGCCAGAGGCAGCTCCAGCTCGTGCAGGGCGTGAAGGGACAGAGAGGCGGTGCGGCCGCTCGGGACTGCTACTGGCAGGGCTGGGCGGCTCCTGGTCGTGAAGTGGAATCCCTGCACGTGGCCACGCAGTGGCTCGCATGCCTGCTGGCATTCAGGCACCTGGTGGCCCTGAGAGCCAAGAAAACACCTTGAGCCGCAGCGGCTGCACGAGCTCATGCGCATGGTGCAGCACGACATGTTGCCTGACGTCCGCATTCAGCCCGCGCAAAAAGTGCTCGTGCTGTTGCGAGCTCCAGCTGGGCCGGCGAAGATGGAATGTCTGCAGGCCGGCATCGACCATGCGCGACACGAGCGCGGCTTCATGCGGCACGATCGGAGTGGGCGTCGATATGACAATGAGTTTCATCTCTCTGGTCGCCTGCAAATGGGTCGGGTCATTGGCAGCGCGCCAGCGGCGCGAATGTCGACAAGCCCCGGCCATGCGACACCGCACGATGCGCCATTATCGCGGCCAATTGCTTTGCACCACCATCTACTTCGTCAGTCGTGCTGCAGTGACGCTTACTTACGTAGCTCTCACTCGCGGAAGACGCGTCGGCCATCGCGCTTGCATCGTGGTGTTCTTTGCAGACGAGTGCAACAGCAAAATCCACAGCATCTTTAGAACAGCAGCTTGCGATTTTCAGCTAACAATACCGCCCCGAGGACACGTCCATCGGCTTTGGCAAAGTGTGCATGCCCGTGCGTTGTGGTCGGCGCTGGCGCCGATTGACAGCGGCGCTTCCATAGCATGAACACCTTCGACCTGGAAGGCGCCAATGCCGGGAAGCGTACGCTGCGAGCGCGGCTGTCGTCGCTCTGGCAGGCCATCACCGGTCAGCAGCGCTTCCAGCGTCTTCCTGACACTGAGGATGACGTCGAGAAAGCCAGCGTTGTGGCCAAACCTGAGCGGCCGACCGGCCTGCGCTGGTGCCCAGAGGAGGAGGCGGGCCTGCTGTCCAGCCTCACATACCACTTTGTCACAGGTCGACAACTCCTCCCTTGCTGCCTTCCCTCCCCCTCTAGCTGCCGTGCTGAGCAACTGGTCGTGCTGCAGGCTTGATCCGCATCGGCTTCCGCAAGCCACTGCTGCAAGATGACCTGTGGGATGTAGCTCGGCGAGATGAGGCCACTTCTGTCTGCGGCCGCTTTGAGGACGTCCTGGAGGGCACTGCCAAGGGCAACCCTGCGGTGACTAGCCCCCCTTGGCGCTACCTCCCAGTGCAGCAGCCTCCAGCCGCAGGGCAGCCAGCTGTAAGGCGGCCAGCTGAGCCTGGTGCAGGTTTCTGTGCTGCACGCAATGTGGCGGGCACATGCTGGCACGGTATTCGGCATCGGCTGTCTGAAACTGTTCGATGTCGGCGCCACCTTTGCGTCCCCGCTGCTGCTGCAGCAGCTGCTGCAGAGCATGCAGGAGGGCCGGCCGACAGGCGCGCCCTGCCGTTCATGCCCTGCTCCCACAGGAGCATTCTCCCGATTCTCATGCGGGTGAGCTGAAGCCAGGCCAGCCTGCTGGGCAGGGCACACACTGGGCATCGCGGCGGCCATGCTGCTCTGCAGCGTCGCCAACACCACCATCAACAACGGCTACATGCACCGCTCCATGCGCCTCGTCATGCACCTCAAGGTCCACTTCAGCTGGACCTTGCTGCTTGCTCCAGTGCAACAGCCCTCACAGTGCATGCCAGGCAGTGCCCGTGTGCCTCTTGTGCCAACAGGCCCTCTGCCCTCTGCTGCCGTCCTTAACCTGCCCAATTCTCCCAAGGGTGGCTGCAATCGATTCGAATTTGAATCAAGCGCTCAGGCACGCGACTACTAACGGACCTTGCTCCCCTGCCTGCCGCAGTCGCAGCTGATCGGCACGGTGTATGACAAGGCGCTGCGGCTGCACTCGGCCGCACGCACCGCCTACGCCACCGGGGCAGTCGTCACCCTGCAGTCGAACGACGCTCAGAAGCTGTGGTGGGGGCCGCTGTTCATGCACGTGCTGTGGAGCGCGCCGCTGCAGGTCCCCCGCCTCCTCCTCCCACATTCACGCTGCTGCCGTGCGTACAGAGTGATCGCATGGCTGGAAGCCTCGCATTGTTCCCGGTCTCGGAAGCTTGCTGCTGGCTCGCCCTTTCCATGCACTCATGTGGCCCTCGGCTTGCTCTGGCAACTGCCACAGCTGGCGCATGCAGCCGGTTCTGTCTGACTCAAACCGTTCCGCAGATTCTGGGCGTTTGCCTGCTGCTCGTGCGCCTGCTGGGCCTGTGGCCCGCGCTCTCCGGCTTTCTGGCAACCGCGCTGCTCGTGCCGGCGAGCTCCCTAGTGGGCAGGTACCTGTCTCGAGCGAGGAAGGCGATCATGAGCCACACGGACGCGCGCGTGAAGCTGACGACCGAGGCACGCCTCAATTCGAAATTCGAATTCGATTTTGGCGGGAACACGGGATGCTGCCTGCTTTTTTAGAGGGGAGGAGTGTCCTTGTCAGCTTACCAGTCTCTTGCAATCTTTGGCACTTTGTTGCTGCCAGACTGGCCGCCAGAACTTGCGGTGTTGGCCAGCCAGCATTCCCATCGGAGCTGGCATGACGGCGGCTGCTCCCCTGCCAGGTTATTCTCGGTATCAAGGCCATCAAGCTGTACAGCTGGGAGGACCCGTTTGTGCTGAAGATTGAGGCCATCCGGTGCGCCTTCTCTCCTTTCTCCAGACGACCCTGCAACAGCAGTCCTAACCTGTATTGACTGCTTTGGGGGGGGGGGGGGGG
>BHFV01000003.1:12262-82717 GCA_003568905.1 Trebouxiophyceae sp. KSI-1 | reverse complement strand
GGGGGGGCAAGGCAAGACTGCTCCACAAAAAGCAGCTGGCTGGCAGATTCGAAGACTCGAACTGGTCCGATGGCGACTGCAGGGACCAGGAGCTGGCCGCCATCCGCCTGGCGGCGATTCTGAACGCCATCAACACCATGCTTTTCCTCGGCGTGCGCCCTCTCTACTGCCGCCATTGTGGACGCGCCAGTCTCGGCATTCCATCGTCGCAGTCTTGCATGTTGCGCAAAACAAACGGACAGCGCATCCCTAGGCAAAACAGCAGCAACACTGGCCCAGTTCTGGTGTGGTCTGGGCGTAACTGACGCGCTCCTCCGGCCGCAGGGCCCCATGCTGATCTCGATGGCCGCATTCGGTGCGGCTGGCCTGCTGGGCACGCCGCTGACGCCGGCCGTCGCCTTCCCCTGCCTCAGCCTCTTCAACCTGCTGCGCTTCCCGCTCATGATGCTGCCGGAGCAGATCCTGAACGTGATCCAGATGCGGGTCGCGCTCGGACGGCTCAACGCGTTCATGCGGGCGAGCGACACTCCTCCCCTGAAGCAACATCCTGCCTGGCCCCGTTGCCAGGCTGTATTCCTTGCCACGCTCCAAGCGGCAGGCGCCGCCATGCTGCCGAGGCCACGGTCGGTGTGCATGCCTGCACTTGTCTCTGGCATGCGGGAGCAGCCCTCCCATGGTAAGGGTGCCTCTCTCTTGACCTCGAGTGCAAACCAAGCGCATTAGAGTCTCAGCGCATGCATGCATGGACTTGAAGGCAAAAGTGACTCGCGTGATGTGCCAGCCGGCCCTTGCTTGTGCCTCCCACCCGCCGGGTGCTGACGAGGCAGCATGGCCGCCCGCCAGTCCGACGAGGTGCATCAGCCGCCGCCGCTGCCGCCGGCCGCGCCCGGAGAGACCGCGCTCGCGATCGAGCACGGCCGCTTCGCGTGGGCACCCGAGGGGAGTGACGTGCTGCGCGACGTGACGCTGACGGCGGCTGCCGGGCAGCTGGTGATGGTCGTCGGGGAGGCGAGGCTCTCTCTGCGGCGACTCCTTGGCTTGCATGCAGCCCGCGGCGCCAAGGAGAAATGCAGGCAGCTCGCAATGTGCTGAGAGCTGCGATGCCGACACTGCGGTGCTGTTTGGAGGGCAAGCAGTAGTGTGGCGGGCCAGCCGCAACAGTGCACGCCCAACAGACTTTGCCCGCTGCCTGGCTTGCAGGTCGGCAGCGGCAAGAGCAGCCTGCTGCACGCGCTGCTGGGGGAGCTGGTGGCGCGGCCGGGCAGTTCAGTGACGGTGGCAGGTGCGGCCCCTCCTGCTGGCTTCCCGCCTTTCCTATGAGGGCAGCAGGCTCCGGCCCTAGACGGATTGGACGTTCGTATCTTCCTCCGTATATTGAGGTCACTTTTGCGGCATGGGGCTGCACTGATGGCATCCGAGTCACCCGTCCAATCAGCCAGGCAGCCAAGCCAAAGGGCTCCTGGCTGCTGGATGGCATGCCGCTCAGCGCTCACACGAGCCCGACTGCGCTCGCCTTTGGCCGCTTCAGACCAGCTTCCGGTCGCTCAAAACACACCAGCTGCGGCCCGCAGGCAGTGTCGCGTACGCGGCCCAGGAGCCGTGGATCCGCAACGCCTCGCTGCGCGACAACATACTTATGGGCCTGCCGCTCAAGCAGGCCAGGTACGACGCCTGCCTGGCCGCGTGCGCGCTGGCGCCGGACCTGGCGCAGCTGGCCGCCGGCGACCTGAGCGAGATCGGAGAGAAGGGGATCAACCTCTCGGGTGGGCAGCGCGCGCGCGTGGCTCTGGCGCGGGCCGTCTATGCCGGTGGGCACCTTCCCGCCTGCTGCAGAAGCCTGCGTGCTGCGAGGCTCGACCTTGCTGCATCACATCAGTTGCCAGCAGCAGGCGGGCTGCCGTTGCGGCAGCAGGCAGCGAATCGTCGCCCTGAATCTTCCTTTGCGTGCATCAGGCGGCGCGTCAGGCCCGTGCCAGTGTTGTAACTCCTGCGCGTAACTGAAAGCCTGCGGTTACCCTAACAGCCGCCGACGTCTACCTGCTGGACGACCCGCTCTCGGCCGTCGACGCCCACGTGGCGGCCCACCTCTTTGACGCCTGCGTGCGCGGCGCGCTGGCCGGCACCACTCGAGTGCTCGTCACGCACCAGCTGCAGTTCCTGCCGGCGGCCGACGTGATTGTGGTGCTGGCGGGCGGGCAAATAACGGCCACCGGCAGTTACACCGAGCTGCTGGCCGCCGGCGTCGAGTTCAGGCGCGCCGCTGGGAGGACCCTGCAGCGTTTGGGGCGGAGAGATGCTGCTGCTTGGATGGTGCCGTTGCTGCCTCTGGCTTGCCTGGAGGCGCCCCTGCACCTTGCTTGGAGACTTGATTCCCTGCCAGCGCCTGTGCCAGAGCAGTCCTTCCTGCAACGGGAGGGTTGATTGATGCCGTCCAGCTGCAGCTGCGGTGGTGTCCCTGCCCTCCTTCTTGCCAGCCCTCTCACAGAGGGGCCCTGTCGGCACTTGCAGGCAGTTTGCAATGGAGCAGCCGAACGGAAGTGAGGCGGCTGGCCTGGCTGCCGAGCCGGCTGCAGCCCCGGAGCCCTCGGGTGGCACCAACAACGGCGGTGCTGAGGTGCGCTTGCCTGCCAGCCCACTGCCTCTGGCCTGCAGCTGGCCACGCGCTGATGTATGTGGGCTCTTGTCGCTGCAGGAGCCTGCCACCCAGCAGCCCCATGAGGCCGCTGCCGCCTCAGAAGCGGCCAGCAAGCAGCCTGCAGCCAACGGGCACGGTAACGGCGGCGCTGCGGAGCCAGTCAAGGTGCCTCCCCGACACCCATGCCGTAGCTTGTCGGCCCTTGTGGCCTGACGGAGATCTGTGGGCCCCAGCTTGGTCGCTGCCCAATTAGTCTGGCGTAGGCTGGCAAGGGCTTCAACCATCGGCAAAGGCTTCAACCCATCCTCCCTTCTTTGGCCCATAAGATGCCTGACTCGACGCCTGCGCCTGCCGCGAGCGGTACGCAGCGCTCAGTGTTTCTGCACACATGCAGAGTTTTGCGCAAGCCGCGAAAAAGGGCGCCTGCCTGCAGGGCTCGCCCTGCACCCATCAGCCGGTCTGTAGAGGGAGCCTCTCGTGGAGAGCTTTAGGGCCTAGGGCTAGCCTGGCCATTGCATGATAGCGCGAATGGAGATACTTTCCTCAGAACTAGTTGGGCAGCAGTCTGCGCCCCTTGTGAGCAAGTCCAGAGCAAGGACCCATCCTTTACACGGTCCCCTGCCGCCTGCTCCCTGCTCGTGATAACACGCTTGCTGCTGTGGGATTCTGCTGTGCAGGAGCCGTTGCCGCCGCTCAGCCGCGCGTCGGCGCGGTCGCCCGAGCAGCAGGCGGCGGCCGGCGAGATCATCAAGGCGGAGGAGCGCGCGACCGGCCACGTGGCGCACCGCCACTACCAGGTGGATGTCTCTCTGCCCTCCCCTCCGCATGTCTGTCGGTCCCTTGAAGCCTAGGGGAAGGTGCGCCGCCACAGCTGCTTCCCTCAGCAGCAGAGTCTCTGACTGCCCACAGCGCAAGCAGCGGACAGTGCCAGCGCAGCCGCCTCTTCCTCCCCGACTGGAGCACTGCTGTGTTGTGGTTATTATGGGTCTGGGAGTGGGCAGGTGCATGGTTTGCCTTCCGGCTCGGGCTCTGGTTCATCGTTACCAGTCTCCTTCTCGTTCTCAGCCGCTGATTCCGGCCCGCCCGCAGGCGTACCTCCGCGCCTGGAGCCGCGTTGCCTACGCGCTCCCGCTGCTTTTCGCGCTGCTGGCCGGCGCCGAGCGCGGCTGCCAGGTGGCGCAGAACTGGTGGCTCAGCGTGTGGACGGACGCGACCGTGGCTGCTGGCAGCGCCAGCCTGGACGCGCGGCCGTACGTGGCCGTCTACTTTGGCTTGGGCGGAGGCGCGGTGCTGCTGCAGGCCCGGCCCTCTCACCCTCTGGACTGTCAATGAGACAAATTGCATATAAAAGCTGATGAGCTGTGGTTGCTAAGCGATCGAGAGCAGCTGCAAGCAGCAGCGGCTGCGGCAGGGCATCGAGCAGCTCCTACCTGCGCTTCCCTTTTATTGGAGCCTGACTACCGACGGTGGTCTGCAGGGCGTGCGCCTGCTGGTTCTGGTGGCCGGCTCCGTGGCAGCCGCCCGGAAGCTGCACTCCGACCTGTGAGCCCCTTCCCCACCAAGAGTCCCATGCTCTGTCAGCCCTCCTCTCGATTCGTTCCAACATGCTGTCAAGCAATCTCGTCTGCCGGCCTGCTTTGTGGGAGATCCAGCGGCAGGCAGGACGGGCGTCTGGCCACAGCAGCGCTTTCCGAGAACCCGAGTCGTGAGTCTGAGTCACGAGTTCTGAGACGGCCGCCTGTCACCCGCCTCGGCAGGCTTCGCAAGGTCGTGCGGCTGCCGCTCGGCTTCTTCTCCTCTCAGCCGACCGGGCGGCTGCTCAACCGCTTCTCTCGCGACACAGAGGCGGGTGAGCGACCGGCAGCCTGTCCCTGGCCGAGCCGCGAGCAAGACCACCCCCTCTGGTCTTGAAGCAGTCTGCACCCTGCGGGCCGGCGCTGCTCCTGCAATGCAAAAATCTGAAGGCTTTCTTCCAGCTGGTACGCGTGGGTGAAAGCTGAACATGAACATGGAATGGCTGCAGTGGATGGCAAGGTGCCCCAGGCGCTCGGCAGCTTCCTGACCTGCCTGGTCAACGTCATCGGCTCGCTCGCCGTCTCGGTGGCGGTCTCCCCGCTGGTCCTGCTGCCGCTCACCGGGATGGCGGCCGCCTACAACGCTGTGCGCAGGCGGTGCGGCTGCCACCTTGACGTCAGAAGCTGATACGCACCCCTGAGGAAACGCTGTGTTCTTTGCGTCGCACTCGGATCGCGGGGGCTTTTGTGCGCACTTGTTTTTCAATCGCGCAAAAGCACAGCGCAGGCGCGCGCGCCTGCAGAGACTGATGTTCAGAGGTGCACTGAGTCTGGCAGGAAAGAGCGCACAGAGTCCCAGCGGTCCTTTGTCAGGCCGTCTGACCGCCGCTCCCAACTCCTGCACCTGCGGCTCGCAGGTACGCGGCAGCCAGTCGGGAGCTCAAGCGGCTGGACAGCCTGGCGATGAGCCCCATCTTTTCTCTGCTCTCGGAGACGCTGCAGGCGCGCCTTTTTGCCCCTCATGCTCCCTGCTGGACTGCATTTTTGCCTCTCATGCTTCCTGCTGGACTGCTTGCCAGCAGACTCACGCATCACCGTTTCGTCCAAAAGCTTTTCTCAAAAGTACAGTCCTGCGGCTGACTGCTGGGCGCAGGAGGGGAGCCTGAAGCAGTCCATGTCAGCGCGGCAGCTCCCTCCGCCGCGAGGCCCCTGCTTTTGGCAGCCACCCCGGCTGCCATTCGGCCTTGACTGGTCTGCCTGATTCCAAAAGTGGCACCAGCACAGGGGCTGACGCCAGGCGCGGCCGCCCGCAGGGCCTCACGAGCGTGCGCGCAGCGCGGCTGCAGCCCGGCCTGCGCGCGCGCCACTGGGCGCTGCTGGACGCCTCCACCCGCTGCTGGTGGCCCCTCGTCTGCGCCAACCGCTGGCTGTCCGTCCGCCTCGAGCTGCTGGGCGCCTCCCTCGTCTTCTGCACGGCCGTCGCCTCGGCCGTGCTGCTGCCGGCCAGGTGCGGCGCGGCTGCCCGGCAGCTTCCCGGGGTCCCGCATGCAAACCGTGGCGCACCCATCGGGGGCCTCGCTGGAGATTTTTCACGCGCCCTGCAAAGCTTTAGGGGGCGGGATCTTCAATCAACTTGAGCATTTCTTCTCAGCCATGAAGGCACGGGAAGGCTTGCGATATGAGCGCGATTCTGCGGCAAGCATCGAGTGGGATGAGGTGAAGCAGCGAGGGTGCCTGTCAAGGCCCGCCTGACGCCGCCGCCTGGCTGCCGTCGCAGTGCCGGGCTGTCTGGGCTGGCCATCACCGCGGCGCTGAACCTGAGCGGCATCCTCAACTGGACGGTCCGCCAGGCAAGCCCTCCCCTCTCCCATCGCCACCTGTTAAGTTTGGTTCATTTGCGATTTCGCCGAGAAGTGCCCGCTGTTGGATGTCAACTGCAAATCGAGCCTTACACCATAGGCATGAGGCACATGGCTGCTCCACCCCGCAGGCGACGGAGCTGGAGGTGCAGATGAACAGGTGCCTCCCTTTGCAACCCGCAGCCCCCTCTAACAGGCACCCGGGGGGGGGGGGGGGCATCTGCAGCCACAGTCGCCCTGGCTGCCAAGCCTCGCCAGCCTGGCACCTACAGCTCAGCCCCTCTAAAACCCCCTTCCTGCGCCCGCAGCGTGGAGCGCCTGCGAGCCTACACGACCGATTACGCCGCCGAGGCGCCGGCGCTGCTGCGCAACTCGCGCCCGCCGCCAGGCTGGCCGACGGCCGGGCAGGTCAGCGTGGAGGGGCTGACGGTCGGCTACCGGCCCGACCTGCCGCCGGCGCTGAGCGGGCTGACGCTGCGGATCGGCGGCGGCGAAAAGGTGGGCCTCCAGCGATGACTCGGCCCCTCTCACTGCGCGGCCTGGCTGATGCGCGCTTGTAGGCGGTTGGAGCGCGGAGGGGCCAGCGCTGGCAGAGCGACTATGCTGCCTGACACTGAAGGGGTGCTGCAATCAGGCCTGTCTGCGCCAGCTCCTGCTCTCCTCCTGAGGAGTGCTCTGAGCTGTGGCGGCCTGCAGGTCGGCGTGTGCGGCCGTACGGGCGGAGGAAAGTCGACGTTTGCCCTGGCACGCCTCCCTCGAGCTCTCCCGATTGCCTTTGGCCCCCTTGGCCGCCCGTCTCCTATGAGCTCTCCTGATTGCCTATGGCCCTCCATGGCTGCCCATCTCCCACAGCTTCTGCGGCACCAAGCAGGCTCAAGCTGGCTGCCACCGTCACCTGCCCCCATGCCGCTCCCTGCCTGCTGATCCACATCCCCTGAAGGCTGCCCGGCTGCCCGCACCCTGCCGGTCTGTGCCTCAAAGATTGCGCTGCCGACTCCCGGCTTGCAGGCGCTGTTCCGCGTGCTGGAGCCGCGGGAGGGGCGCATCTGCATCGACGGCCTGGACATCGCGACCATCGGCCTCGCAGACCTGCGCTCCCGCCTCTCTGTGGTCCCCCAGGTGGCCCCTCCCCTCTCTCTGCACCTCCCTTTCACTTTGCAGAGTCGTTTGCCAGGCTGGAAGGCCGCCTGCGGCAGCGAAGCAGCAACACATCATACATGGCCGAGAGTGCCGCCTCTGCCGCTGTGGGCGAGGTGGCTGCATCCGACAAGTGGCCAAGTCTGACGCGCGTCGGCTGCTCGCTGCCGCCAGGACCCGGTGTGCTTCTCTGGCAGCCTCAGGAGCAACCTGGACCCCTTTGGCGCGGCCGGCGGCGACGGCGAGCTGTGGCGGGCGCTCGGCCAGGCCGGGCTGCAGGCGACCGTGGCCGCCCTGCCGGTGCCACCCCCCGCCCCCTCCCTCCCTTTCTGTGCACCAAACACCGCAGTGCAGAACACAGTAGAACACCACAGTGCAGAACGCAGTCCTGCCTGATGGCAACCCTGCTGGCGTGCCCTGCTGAGTTCGGGACCAGGGGCAGCGGCTGCTTGGTTGGCTAGGCGAGTGTAGCAGCCCGGGCAGCAACGGATGGGCACCGCAGGAGGGCCTCTGGGGGAGCCTGGCAGGGCATCAAGCTCGTGAGTGGATGAGACAGCAGCATCGGCTGCCAGGGCAGTCCGGCTGCGGCCGTGGTAGGGTAGCGGCCGCCTCCTCCTTGGTACTCATGGCTCGATGAATCAGAGTCGGCGCGCCTGATACGAATCCATTCACACATGATCCAGTTCTACCGACGCTGTTCCTGGTGGCTGCAGGGCGGCCTGGATGCTGACCTGGCGGAAGCCGGCGCCAACCTGTCGACCGGCCAGCGGCAGCTGCTGTGCATGGCGCGGGCGCTGCTGCGGCGATCCCGCATCCTCGTGCTGGACGAGGCGCGCCGCCCCCGCCTTTCTTGCTGGAGCCTGTTGCCAGCGCATTCAAGCCAAGAGCCTCGCCTGATGGGGGGCTGCGGCCTCCCCTTCCGAGTAAAGCCGCAGTCGACTGGGGGGAAGCTACGCCTGCCTGCCGTGTCAGGCACACCTGCTGGTGTGCTCGTAAGAGCAGCGCCTTCTGCTGCTCGGCTCTCAGAGGGAGTGGCTGCTGCAGGCAACGTCTTCGGTGGACAGCGACACCGACGCTCTCATTCAGGCGCGGTCTCTGGCGCCTGCATTAACTGCAGGAGCCACTCAGGGCACAGAACGGGCCGTCCTCTTTGCCCTGCCCTGTCACATGCCTGCTATTGAAGCGCCCAGAGGGAGCCAGATGTCCCTACTCCTGACGGGGAAGACTGCAGCTGTCAGACGCATTGCTGTGTCTCACTGCGCTGACCCTCTTGCGTGGCTTTTGGGCTTCAGGCGACGGTTCGCAGTGCCTTCAGCGAGTGCACCGTGCTGACGGTGGCGCACCGCCTTCATACGATAGCCGACTGCGACCGAGTGCTGGTGCTGGAGGCAGGGCGCGTGCGGGAGTTTGGGCCGCCCACGCAGCTGCTGCAGGCACCCCTCCTGCCTCTGCACAGCGATCGGCCAGCTGGGCAGCAAAGCAGACCGGGCCGCTGATGATGTGTGTGTGTCTGCTGCGGCAGGATGCTGGCAGCGCATTCAGCGGGCTGGTGCAGGAGGTGGAGCGGCAGCAGCAGCAGCAGCCGGCGGCTGCTGCCGGTTCGTCGTGACGATGGCGAGCACAATTTTGCAGCACAAGTAAGGTGTATGGACTCGTTTGAAGTAGGTAGGAACATGCAGGATGCGCGCTCAAAAGCCTTGCAGCCTCTCCTATTCACTGCCCGGCCGCGGCAAGGCACAGCATGGCATGCTTGCCGTGCCATTGGTCTTTCTCATTTATTTGCATTGTAAAGCACTGTACTGTTGCCTCGCCGACACGAGGCAAGCATGCAGCTCCAGCAACGGCTCCCGGCTGCGGGCATCCACGTCGTGCATTTGCATCACTTCCTTCCGGGACCACGGGCCGCCACTGCCGGGCGTACAGGCCAGCGAAAGCGGAGCTGCCGAGTAATAGCTAGCGCTGCGCCTGTCCAGGTGGGCTCCGCAGTGCGAACGGCAGCTTTTGCCTACGCAACATCCAACGTCTCGGTGTCGGCATGGCCGTTGGCTCCGCCAATCAGGAGCAGCGGGTGTCGCAGGCGCTTCTGCGTCAAGTCACACAGCCGGTTCCCGGCCTCGCGGCGGGCGTACTCGCCAACTCGGCCGTCTATGCAGCCGGCGCGTCCGTCCTGCTCAGAGGCGCGCCATCACCCCAGCCTGCCGCCTGATCATAGCTCGCCAAGCAGAAACCAGGGGCCTCACACATCCATCCCTGGCGCAGGCTTGACGCCGGCAGGCGTGCTGCACTCCTGGTTCCTGGGCACCGCCGTCTTTGCCGCCTTTGGCTGGCGCGGCTACACCATCGTCTGCCTCTACTTCCTGCTCGGCACAGCCGTAAGCTTCCCCCCTCACATAACGCTGTCACGCCGCCGTGCCGCCAGCAAAGGAGAAGCGTCAAACCCCATGCTGGCCTCCGCAGGTGACCAAGGTGCGGCTGAAGCAGAAGGAGGCCGAGGGGATCGCGGAGAAGCGCTCGGGCAGGCGGACGCCGGTGCGGCTTCCTTGCCATGCAGTTGTAGCAGGAGGCAGGCTGTCCGCATCTCACAGACTAGCCACCGGCTGGCCCGTGCAGGGCAGCGTGTGGGGTTCTGGCCTGGCCGGGTTTGCCTGCGCCCTGGCAGCCCTGACCACGCAGCACCGCCCGCTGTGGACGGTCGGCTTTGTGGCCAGCTTTGTCAGCAAATTCTCCGACACGGTGTCCAGCGAGATTGGCAAGGCCAGCCCTCCTCCCGCCGCCTTCACCTCGAAGGGCTCTGCCTCGCAAGCCATAGCAAACGAGCGCATCCAGTCTCAGGAGCCATTGCTTTGGGTATTCAGTGAGCCGCTTGCGCTGCCCTGCAAGCCGTCCTGGTCAAGCAGCAACCTCTTGGAGAGTGCTGAGAGCAAATGGGGGCTGTCGAGACGCTTGCCCTCTCGCCTGCAACCACCAATGCCTGGAGTCTCACTCCTGCAGGCATTCGGACGCACTACCTATCTGAGCACCAGCTTCCGGCGGGTGCCGCGCGGCACGGAGGGCGCCGTGAGCCTGGAGGGGACGGCGGCGGGCGTCGCGGCGGCGCTGGGCTTTGCCGGAGTCGCCGCCGGCCTCGGCTTGGTGAGTTTCCCTGCTGCTGCTGCTTCCCCCCACCAACAGCCTCTTGCTTGTGGACTGCCTTGCTTGCAGCGGGATGAAAGCTCGGCCGGCGGGCTGCAGTGGCACTGACATGAGCCACCTGCGCCTCAGCTCACCAGTGGTTGCTGTCCCGCTGCAAGAGCCGCCTGTCATGCCCAGTCCAAAGGCCTTGCGGACCCTCAGGGAGACACATGAGGCTCGGCGCTGCTGCCACCAAAGCGAGCTGCGGGCGCCCAAGCGCGCTGCCTGCCGCCCGCGCAGGTGGCTCCGCGGGAGGCGGTGCTGGCGGCGCTGGCAGCCGTGGTGGCCAACTACCTGGAGAGCCTGGCGGGCGCGCTGCTGCAGGGCCGGCCCGGCTGGGGCTGGCTCAGCAACGACGTCGTCAACATGGCCCAGATCTGCGTGGCAGCCTACCTGGCCATGTGGATGATGGACTTCTGACAAGTCATAGGATCCCTGTTTCGTGTGCATGTCAGCGGTGGCTGCGGCCGCCCGCTTGCCTGCCTGCCTTCCCTGCAGTGCATCTGCCAGCTGCAGTTCGAGGCTCGGCTGCTTGGACGGCGCCGCTGCACGCGCCTGCCGGCGAGGACTGCTGGCTGGAGTGGGCGCGGCCTGCGTGCTTGAGAGCGCTTCTCTCAAGCAAGTTGCAGCCCGAAGACATCTGCTTGTTGTTGGGCAGCACTGCTAATGCACGCGCCTGCCAGCGGAGCTGCTGTTGCCTGCATGCTTGGCATGGCATCTTGCAAGCCCGCCTGCCAGAGCGGCACTGTAGGGTGGTTCTGAAGAAAACACATGATGCCTTGTTGTCGAATGACAAAACCAGTCCTCCGGAGAGGAGCCTGTGAGAGCGAGCCGCAGCCATGCCAGCCCGACCGCGGCAGTCCCTCCTGAGCCTCGTGTACTTGGTGAGGCAGTACACACTCGGTGCGAGCGTGTGATGTGCCTCACTGTGAGGATGGTCTGCCGCGGTGTGGAGTGGAGCAGGCTCTCCCACTGTTCTGAAGGCGAGTTCCCACCACTTGTTCAGTTTGCAGGGCTGCAGTCAGCAGGTCACGGGAGCAGAGCAGAAAAATAGAACGTCATTGTCCGGCGTTGAGTTTCGACACTCTGTCAGCCGCCTGCCAGGCGTCCAGCATCAGCTGCCAGAAGGCGTCCACGTCCATCCTCTGCAGGCAGGCGCAAGGGAGCCTCATGCTGGGTCCCAGGCTGCAGGAGCGGAGGAGGCTGCTGCCCTCGCAGCTCGCAACTCAGACTGGCTCGCTCGACGGTGGGGCCCTCCTCCTCCTCTCCCGCTTGCCTGGCCCTGCCAGGAGGAGCTGCAGCAGCGGGGCGTGCAGTCCGTTCCCCTTGGGCTGTCCAGAGGAGGGGGGGCAGCGTGCCATGGCCACCGTGACGTTGGGCGGGCGTCCATTGCGGTTGAAAACGTCGCATACAGTGCGGCCGGCGGTCAGTTCGCTCGCCGTCTCCACATCCACCCGCATCCTCTGCGTCTGCAGCCGCCCAGCAGCCCCTCCCTCACCACTCCAATCAGCGTTGCTCGTTTGCAGCAGCTCTGTGCTCGCTGCAGGAGATGCACGATGGATATGACCTGGACGCCAGGCCGTGGCTACGGTTTTGTGAGGTCCCCAAGGACCAACGCATCCAGCAGCGCCCTCGCAGCCCAGAGAGGGGCCTGCAGCAGCTCCCGAAAGCGAGCGGCGGCCGCGCCTTGAAAAGGTCGGGTGCAGCCACGAAGGCCACCGCGCAGGGGTCGTGGATGGGCGGGCCCTCTGTGAAGCCGAACACGCTCGCGTAGGTGTCCGAGAAGAAGAGCAGGATGTCCCGCACGAGGCGCAGGAAGCGCGAGTCGCCCAGGCCGGCCAGGGGGGCCAGCAGCGCCTCGTTTGCCAGCGCCGTGTGGGTCACTTCCAGCGGCACCATCACCACCGGCAGCCCGCTCTCAAACACGTACTTGGCCGCCTCCGGGTCCACCTGCAGCCACAGGGTGAGTAGCATTGGGCGCCGCCACTTGCAGCTGTCTGGAGGGAGCCGCGGTCCGCTCGCCCCCCCCCGCTGCAGCTTGCAGGAGTTGCTTTTGCTGGCGGGGAGCTGCTGCTTGCTGGCAGGAACTGAGTGTTGTTGTCACTGCGACCGCTTAAGCTATCAGAGACTGATTCCCCATTGCCGCCGCCGCTGAAACGTGCGGGATTCCCCGCTGCTGGCGCTGCCTCTGCTAGCAGAGCCTCCTCCCGTCAGGAGGGACTGCATTCATCTGCAAGTGGCAGTCTCGCCAGCGTGGCGGCAGCAGCCGCCGGCCTGGAGGGCAGGAATGTTTGCCTGGATGTTGAATTCGGCGGCGGGGCTGGTGTTGCCAATGCCGATGGCGCCGCCCATGATCACGATCTGCTCTATGAACTCGGCCGCCTCGGGGTACAGCATGAGCAGCAGCGCCACGTTGGTCAGCGCGGCCGTGCAGACGAGGTGCGCCTTTTGCAGGCCGCCGAACGAATATCGGGCCAGCGACTCGAACATGTGGTGCACCGCCTTGCCCGGCAGCGGCTGCAGCTCCGTCGGCGGCAGGCTGCTGCCGTCGCGCAGCGCGAGGCCGCTGTCGCCGTGGATCTCCGGGCAGTCCAGCGGCTGCCGTTGTGAGGCGGAAGGTTGCCTCAGTAGGGATTCGGCAGAGAAGAACGACCGCTGGGCCTGTGGGGAAGGGCGTACTGGCCGCAGGAGCGGCCTGGACTGGCCTTGAACGACGCCTGCAGCGGCAGGCGCCCGCTGTCAGCCTGCCTGTGGCACTCTTGAGGAGGAAGCGGGGAGCCCCGGTTGTGGCGGGCCGTACGTATGTGGCTCAGGCCGGCGGCGTCCAGGACCTGCAGCGTGTTTCGCGTGACCTTCTCCACCGACTGGTTGCAAGCCACTGTGTCGATCCCCAGCAACTCGATGCCAGGGTGGTGGCCTGCTAGGATGATCGCCATCGCGTCGTCGTGCCCGGGGTCGCAGGACAGCCAGACCCCCTTCTTGCCGCCGCCTGTGAAGCTTTCATCTTTGTCCAGCCCCACTTGCCGCGCTATGTCAGCGAGATCTTTCAGCGAAGAGACGAGAAGGGGGTCCATGGCAGCCTTTCACGTTGTGATAAAGAAGCGGCAGCGCCTGGCCTTGGGCGGCATGCAAATGTGGATGGCGGATGTTCTGCCCAAACGCGCGGCTGCCTGCGAATCAGCAATCGCGATCGCAGCAGCTTTCAACGACAGTCGCACGCAACTCTTTTGCGAGCGACAACTTGCAACTTTCGCCTGCCGCGGGGTGTGCGTTGGGTCGGCTCTGCCGCCTCCATTCGATCTCTGCCAAAGCTTCAACAAAGCTGTCAAGCAGGCCGCCCTCTTTCTGCAGAGGAGGCCGCCCATTGTTTGAGTTGGTCCGCGCAGAGCGATGGTCAGCCAGGCGCTGGCAGCCCAGCAGCTCGCCGCGGCTCGCCAGCAGCCGGGCCTGCGCCGCCAAGCGGGCCTGCTCTCTGCCCGGCTTCCCGGCAGTCGGCAGACGTGCCGCCAGGCGCCGCGCCCCGCTCGCCAGCCGTCCTCGCGCTGCGTCGTGATGGCCGCACATGCAGCGTGCGCACCTTTCGCTTTCACGAAGCAGCAGCCCCTAGCATGCTGTGTATTGCCAATCAAGCGCCTTTTCTGCGTCGCCAGCACCATCTGGACACGAGCCCGCACGGCGGGCCGCCAGGCCTAGGTACAAAAAACATCCGGCGCGCCCGCAGCCTGGCGGCCGCGGTGGCGGAGAAGAAGTTGAAGCAGGCGCCGCACGGCGGCAAGCTGGTCAACCTGCTGCTGCCGGAGGACCAGCGGCAGGCGGCCATTGACGCCTGCACCAAGACGCTCGAGCTCAGCGACCGCAACGCCTGCGACGTCGAGCTGCTGACCGTCGGGCACGCCTCGCCGAGCATGCAGCCTTATCCGTCTCCAAGCTTGGCGCCTGAGAGGTTGCGGCGCCTGCAGCGGCTTCTCGCCCCTGGAAGGCTTCATGAACGAGGAGCAGTACACCTCGGTCGTGCAGAACATGCGCCTCTCCGAGGCGCGCTCTTCCTGAACATTCCCTGACCCCAGCAGCACCCGCCTCTCACCAAGCCCACTCCCATCCATGCGCCCGCACAATTCGACAACCGCACTCCCTTGCATGCACTCACTTCTCTCAGCTGCACCCCTTGAGCGCGCACGTCAAATCCCCCGAGTGTAAGGACTCACTACCTGCTCAGCCCATGGCAAACAGCGGCAGACAGCCTGGCCATGCGATCGCAGGGCGGCCTGCTCTTCGGCCTGCCGGTGGTGCTGGACACGGACCGCGAGGACATCGCGGTCGGCGACCGCGTGCTGCTGACCTACCAGGGGCAGCAGCTGGCGACGGTGCAGATCGACTCCAAGTGGGCGCCCAACAAGCCGCTCGAGGCCAAGCAGTGCTACGGCACCACCAGCATCGAGCACCCGGCCGTGCACATGATCACGACCGAGCGCGGCCGCTACTACATGGGCGCGCTTTCCCTGCGCAGGCCCCATGGGAAGCTTGGGGGGCGTGCTTGGGCGATAGCCAGCAAAAGCGCCTGGCAAGCCTGCCTTCCTGAGCCGCCATACGCTTTGCTCAGCGTCACAGGCGGAGTGGCAGGATCGGGATCGGCTTGCCAGCCAGGCCTGCAGCCCCCTCAGCTGCCGTTGAGCCACCTCTGGTGGCGGTTCTGCAGGCGGCAAGGTGCAGGGCCTGGAGCTGCCGACGCGCGTGTTTGCCTGCGCGACGCCGGCGGAGGTGCGGTCCACGCTGCCCGAGGGCGTGGACGTGCTGGCCTTCCAGTGCCGCAACCCCATCCACAAGGCGCACTACGAGCTCTTCATCCGGGCGCTGGAGGCCGACAACGTGGGGCCCGACGCTGTCTGCCTGGTGCACCCAACCTGCGGCCCCACCCAGGTGCTGCCTGCTACTACTCCCCTGGCCTGCATCCCTCCAGCAGATGCTCAGCGGCAGCGCTTGAGAGTCCTCTCGTGAGCTTCCCTGTGCCTGCTCTGGCAGCACCGGAACGCCTTGCATCGGACAGCCGCATTCCGCCTTGCCTGCGTCTCGCTGACGATTGTAACTGCCGCACGTAACCGTGGTCTGATTGTAACTGCCGCAGGACGACGACATCCCCGGCATTGTGCGCTACCGCACGTACGAGGTGCTCAAGGAGGAGGTGGCCAACCCGCGGCTGCGCTGGGCGTACCTGCCCTACTCGATGCACATGGCCGGCCCCCGCGAGGCGATCCAGCACATGATCATCCGCAAGAATTACGGTGCCGCCTCCTCTTTCCCGCCACCCTCTCAGGCCCTTCCCCTCAGCTTCTTTTGGGGCGTACACGCGGCTGTGGGCTGCGCGCTTTCGAGGGAGTGCATGTCTCCCGCGACTGGCAAGTGGGTTGCAGCCGGGGCTGTCATGCTGGCAGCTGCCTGCGCCCAGCGCAAGCACAAGCACAGGAGCCTGACTCCACTTGCCAGTTCATAAGAAACATCCTGCTGAGCAGCGGCGCAGCCGCTGCCCGAAACCTGCGTGCTTCTCTTGCACAGCTGCTGTAGCGGGCGGCCCCCTCGCAAGCTCCGGTCCGCTGCTGACTCTCTCCCCTTTGGGGTGCCTGTCGCAGGCTGCACGCATTTCATCATCGGCCGCGACATGGCCGGCTGCAAGAGCAGCCTGACCGGCGAGGATTTCTATGGCCCGTATGATGCCCAAAATACGGCCAAGGAGAACGCGCCCGAGCTGGGCATGCAGACCGTGCCCAGCCTGAACATCACATACACGGAGGCGCGCCTCCACATTCCTTCCTGCCTCTCTGACCAGCGCCACTTTGTCTGCATGCCGTCATTCCCGCCTGCAAGCCGGCCCCTGGCACAAGCTCCACATGCTGCACAAGCGCGCTGCAGCTTTGGCTCGATGCCTGCCAAAAGGTAGCAGTCTGCAGTCAGCTGCTATGGTGCTCGCGAGGCAGGCCATGGGGAGGGGCCCCGCCCAGGGGAGTCTAAAGCCGCCGCCCCCCTGCTGGAGCGCAGGAGGAGGGGTACGTGACGGCGGACATCGCCGAGGCCAAGGGGCTGCACCAGCTCAAGCTGTCGGGCACCAAGTTCCGCCAGCTGCTGCGCGCCGGCGAGGACATCCCGGAGTGGTTTGCCTTCAAGTCGGTCGTGTCCGTGCTGCGGGAGGCCTCGCAGGCGTCCTGAGCGCATTCGCTGCTGCTGCTGCTGCTGTTGCCTAGGAAGGCTGCTAGAGACTGCAACGCAGATCTCGGCAGGGGAGAGTGGGAGCGGGTGAGGTGCCGACTGCTGGCAGCTGTGAGAGGGCGGTCCTGCGTGAGGCAGCATAGAGAGGCCTGCATGGGCTGCTGCCAGTGACATTTGTGCTCACAGACTGGTTTGCTTGGGTCCGATGGATGACTTGGTCAATGCCGTGTGATTTGGCAGAGCCATCCCGGCCGGTAAACATCTGCATGCTGCCTGCCTGCAAAGGCAAAAGAGGGGTCCAGGAGAAATTAGGGCAGCAGACCAGACCATTAAAAGCCCGGTCGCAGATCCAGCTGTGGATGACGGTGCAACCGCAAGCATGGTATCATTAGGCATCATGTGACCGTGCTCATGACACCATCACACGAGGTGCATAACTGCATAAAGACAATCCAAGCGGGGCGATGCTTGTCTTCGGCACCGCCGCCGCCGCAACGTTCCTTCGTTGGCAGCAGTGTCTTTTGACAAAACTCACTTCTGCGAAGCAGGGTTCATGTCACACGAAACGCTGATGACCAGACTGACAAAAAAAAAGCACTTCCAGCCCTGCCAGCTGGCAGGGCTACGCCCAGGAGCAGGAGACAGGGCTCAGCCGGTCACAGCCGTTGATGAGGGGGCGGGGGCTGTGGCAGTCGCAGTGGTGCTGCCGTTGCCGCTACCTTGCAGGGACAGCCGGCACACACGGTCGGTCTCTGCGCCAGGTCTTGGGGGCAGGGGTCTCCGGGGGAAAACGCCACTCCCTCTCCACTGGACGGTCCAGGAAGCTGTGGTGCCAGGGACCTCCGACCGTGCTTCAACAAGCTGGCAGAGCCCGTTCACCTTTCCAGGACAGCCTGTCCTCTAGCTCGTGAAGCAAGCCGATCAGGTTGCAAAAGACTGCGGCAAGCCCTGACCTGACTGGTTTTCCTGCAGGGGGCATGCAAGGCGGGAAGGCTTATCTGCGCGACCACACTGACGTCCGTGAAGGTGGGGCCAAACTTGGCGGCGGCCAGCGTGGCGGGGCTCATCCAGTCAGGCCGCGTTGCGCCAAAGTAGTCCTGCACGATGTTCTCTGCCATGACCAGGCCGCCCTCCGCCCAGCCAGGCGTCGTCCTGCGCATCAGAGCCAAGGCAGCCGTCAGAACTGCCTGGATAGAACAACCGCCAGCGCGCGGCTGCTGGAGAGGAGCAGCACCCGTAGGCCTCGTTGGCAACGTAGAGCTCAAGGTCCGGGAACGGCTTGATGCCCTGCTCGACCGAATCGCCCTCCGTGGCGGACTCCACTTTCTGCGGCAGCAGGCTCGGTCGGGCTGCTGCATGGATGGCCGCCATCACAGGCTGGCATTCAGGAGGAAGTCGAAGGGAAGAAGAAGCCTCACCCCATAGTGCCAGGCGCCGCCACTCCACGTGATGCTCGGATCCCAGAACGCAAGGACGGCCTACGCGCGCCGATCGCGTTTTGACGTTTGCATGCTGCTACTGTGCGCATGCAGAAGCATGTCTATGAGCATGCAGAAGCATGTGCTCGGAGAGAGGCGTGTTGCGGCTTCCTGCTTCCATGAGGGCCAAAAGACCAAACAAGGGGAGGAGTGTGCCTGTGTAGGGTAGCTGCTCTGGATGGCGGTCGACATCGGCCGGTTGACCGAGTTCTGGTAGGCCATCAGCCGGTTGTGCGCGTCTGTCAGCAGCTTCGCTCCCATGGCGGTTGTGTTGTCCCAGATGGAGTACGGCAGCGCATAGCCATCCTGCAGGTGCGCGGAAAGAGGAGGTTGGTTTGCAGCCCTGAGGGCCCCAGCTCATGCCAGAACCAAAGCAGCAAGCAGGGGAGCTCATGCCTGAACAAATGAGTTGGGGCAGAAGGGCAGCAGGCATTGCCCGGTGATGTGCATGGACAGAGAGCACTCAGGGAGACCTCAGCTCAGCTGGCTGGTGCAGCAGGAGCGCGCCTCAATGCTGGGAGTGGGGCTGGCATAGTCAACGAGGTAGTCCAGCGGGTAGTGGCTGGTGTTTGTCGTGCCTGCACGCGTTTCCCAGCAGCCTCTCAGTACTTGCTTGGCAAGCCACCGCTGTTGAATCAGGGGGCGAAAGCAGAAGAAGCAAGCGGGATGATGCAGGGGCCGTACCGCCGTCGTTGGTGTAGGTCGCCTGGATGTAGCCGTAGCAATCGTTAATGTCGAGGCTGTTTGTCTGGTTATAGTAGTAATCAACGTATTGACCCCCCGGGCTGCCGTTGGCGCCGATGCTTTTGCACTTCACTGCAGGTTGCCACACGATACATTGTGAGGACCGGCCTATAGCTGCTTGAATATCACGCAAGAGGAAGGGCAGCAACAGACCGTGGCCATCGTGGTATCTTCCAAAAATGGGCACTGCAGGCGTCGACTCGTTCCAGTAGGAATTGAGCGAAAGAGTGCCGTTGTTGAGGCCGTTGGCAACCCACCTGCGTGAGGCAGCTCACTTGTCAAGCATAGCCCTCTGGGTGGCAGCAGCGCAGCTCGCTCGTGGTCAAAATGATGGGCTGCGCCAGTGGCCTGCCTGCTCGAATCGCAAGAGGATGAGCTCCACTGAATTTTGGAGTAAGAAGTGGGAGGTACCATGCGGACTGATAGTAAAGATACAATTTGCAGGCGCGGATCTCGTAAAAATTGAGGAGCTGCTCGTTGACAGGCTCGGCGTCCGGGAGGAAGGATGCCTGCATGAGGCGGTGCAGCGGCCGGCTGGGCAGGTTGAGGATCACGCGGGGAGCCGTCGTGTTCTGCAGAAACCAGTCAGCCAGCCTCAGCAAGCCGTTCCCTGGGGACTTCAGAGGCGGGAAAGCAGGGATGAGTGGCGCACCCCGCCGTCCTTCTGTGTGAGCGTGATGCCCCCGGGCGTCTGGGTGAGCTTTACGATCTCGGTGGCAAACTTGAGCTGCAGGCCCAGTTTGATGGCCTTGTTTAGCAGCATCTCCACGGAGGTGGCAAATCTGCAAGCAAGGCGCTTGATGCTCTCAGGGCGCAAAGCAGCTTGAAAGCCGCATGTGGCGTGGCCCCACTAGCTTGGTTGGGAGGAGGGCCTGTACCCAGCATTGCTGCCGTTGGGCGTCAGCACGATCTTGTAGCCAGGCACGCCGGGCTGCAGGGGCCAGTTGTCAGCATTCTGCCCTCTTGGGCCTCCTTGGTGTGGAGGAGTTGAGAGGACTGCTAACCTGGTACAGCCGGCTCGGCAGCTGCAGGTTGTTCTGTATCAGGTCTGTTATGAGTGGCTGCGATTGCGGCATGTAGCGGTAGGCGCCCATGTCCAGCACCAGATCTCCAGACGGTCCCAGGCCACGGACACTGTAGATCCGCCCACCAACGCGGTGGGTTGCCTCGAAGAGGCAGACATTGAGGGAGGAGTTGGTCTCGAGAATGCGGTACGCCGCGTAGACTCCAGACGGGCCGCCGCCGACGATTGCCACCTGCGGCAGCAGGAGGGTGGTCACACCACCACGCAAGCCCGCTTGGCTTCCGATCCTAGGAAGCCCGTGGAAATGAGGTATTTTTGGGCCGCGCAGTGGAACAGCACGGACGTGTGATGGTGAGAAGGTGGAAATTGGAAAAAGCGGGTCCAAGCCCGTCAAAGCAAGAGGCGCACCCAGTCGCGCTATTGGCACGACTGTGAGGTCATATATTCACTGTGCTGCATTGAAGAGATGAGCACGGTGGAACACTGGCGGTCAGATGATCCGGAGAAAAAGCGCATGATCCCGTATCCGGGCTCGTGTCATAGCGCAGCTGGCAAGCACAACAGCAGGCAACAATGAACAAAGTCATCCTGCAATACTCGATCTGCCGGGCTTGACAACATACTGACGCGGCCGGCCATTTCCGGGACGATGGCATGATTGCCATTCCGCGGCGGGCATGCACCGGAGAGGCTGCACACCTCGCAATTAACCGTGTCCTTCGGAGATGCGCCTAGCGTGGCCTGTGCGGCTGCGCGAGGGCAGGCGGCACCAGCGAGCGCGACTGCCACCAGCGCCGCGATCAGCGAGGGAAGGCCCGCCGGGCGCCCCATGGTGGCGATGACCGGCAGCGCTGTCTGCTAGCAATGAGCTTTTATGCTGGGCTCTACGGAGGGAGGATGGAATGAAGGAAGGGTAGGTTGCTCCCCCTTTCTTCCGGGTTCCCCTTTGAGCCGGCTGACGTAACAAAGGGAGGGGTAGGAGAGGAGGGGCTACTCTTCTTTTCTCTCTCTCTCTCTCTTGCGGGAATAATAATCCCGCACGTGTGACCGCAGTCCGGATTGTATTGCCCCCCCGGAAGGAAATCAGGTTTCGTTGTTGGTGTTCGACGCCGCTTGATCGGTTCCTTGTTAGTAATATTAAGGGCTCGGGCAAATCAGCTGGGAGATTTCGCCTTTCCTTCCAGTCAGTGCTTGCGCCCATCGTTTGGGCCGAGAGCGGCCTGGCGCCGCTTGGCCAGCATGCCTGGCTGCGGCAGGCCCTTAGAAGGTTCTACAACCTGGTTGCAGGTTGTACAACTGCCTTGTTGCCTTGCCTGATGCCTCACCCTGTCGCCGTGCTCTGCTCGCTTAGCTGCATGATGCCGGTGAGAGCTGGCTGCCCCTGCTCTCCAGTGCGCTTCTTGCGGCTGTGGAGTCGGCATTGTGGACGGGTGTCGTCAGTTTGTTGGCCCCCATCTTGAGCTGCTCCCCGTCGCTGCCTCCACCCTCAATCACTTTCTCGCCGGCCAACTGCTTGCTCCCTTCCGCCGATCTGCTGATGTCTGCCGCCGCACCTGGCCCTCTCTTGGTGCTACCCTCCTCTGCACATATCACCGGTGCTTCACTCGCCCCTCTGGCCGGCTAGGCCGGCGGGCCTCCAACTCGCTGCTTTGCCTCACCCTGCCAGAGCATGTGCTGCGGTCCTTAGTGCGCTTCCGCGTTGGCTGCCACCCCCTTCCAGTGGTGCTTGGGCGGCGGGCGCAGCCCCGTTTCCCCCATGCCCAGCATCTTTGCTCTCTGTGCTCTGCCCCCTAAGGGGATGAGCTACCATATGATTTTTGAGTGCTGAGGGCTGTCCCATCTGCATGCTGAGTGCCCCACCACCCTCTTTTCTTAGCAGCACACCCCACAGTCCTTCCTGTGGCGGCAGGACCTGTGTGGCGGTCTCCTCCTCCTCTACATATACCATACCCTCAGCATAATGTTTGCAATCGCGCAGTGAGTTTGTCTCACGCCCCATCAGCGGGTCTTAAGCCAAGTTGGCTTGGGTGGTACAAACCTCTTCCTCCTCCGGGCGCCGCCACTCCACGTGATGAGGCGTCTCAGAAAGCAACGACAGCCACGATCGTTGTCGCCGTCGTCGTGCGAGTATTGACGTTTGCACGCTACAGCTGTCAGCATGCAGAAGCATGTGCTTGGAGACGGGCTTCCTGTTGTGGCCTGCCGCTTACATGAGCGCCAGCCGGCCAATGGCATCGGTGTGCCTGCCCAGGGTAGCTCTTCTGGACGGCGGTCGGCAGCGGCTTGTTGATCGAGTTCAGGTACGTTATCAGCTGGTACGTTATCAGCTGGTTGTTAGCTGGGTGTGGGTGTCTGCAAGCAGCCTGGCGCCCATGGCAATGGTGTTAGGACGGCCGCCCTTGTACACGAGAGGGGCCGGCCCGCCCTCTACCTGCCCTAAGCTCACCACCTCGGCTTAGCGTGCTGTTGGCACAAAGTGAAGTCGTATGCCTGCTAGTGTGCTGCACAGAGGTGAGCAAAGCGTCCAGGAGCACAAGTGGCACGCAGTCGCCTGTTGTGGCCTGGGGGCTGCTTCACAGTCTGATACCTAAAAAGAAACCCCCCTGCATGTCATTCACTCAGCAGTGAGCTGCTCCATGGCACGGCTCTGGCAGGGCACCAGTGAGAATGACAGGCTGACGGCACGCATGTCGTGGCCATGATGCCGGATGTCTAGCTCTACGTGCAAACCACGGGGGGCAGCTGGGCCCGAAGCCATGGCTCGTCGCACATGGCGGTGCCTCAGCCCCTGTCCTTATGGTGGTGCCTCAGCCCCTGTCCTTTGGCTTCGTCGATTCATCTGAATGTTTTATACAGCATGGGGGGCTTGCGACGAGGAGTCTGTGTACCTGCAGCTCGCCTGGCTATGTGACGCGTCTTGCTGAACCAAATTGGGGTTTTCCGCTGCTGCCTAAGATCTGCCGCCGCTGCCAGCCCTAAAACCGCCTTGGAATAGCCGAAGCTTTCGAAACGCCGGAAGATAGCCGCCTCTTGACCTTTTCCGGGCCGGGCCAGTCTTCTCCCGGCCGGGGCCGCCGCAGCGCTCCGAGAGGGTGGGCGGGCTGCCGACGATGCCCCGGCCCCGGCCGGGACGTGTTCCCTGTTGACGCCGTCGGACTTTGCCCTGCCTTGGCAGGCCGCTCCCGGGCTTCCGGAGGCGTATGCCGCATTCACTGCGCCCGCGAGCGAAGGCGCCGACAGCAGGTCGATCCCAGCCGCGGCTGGTGCACCCTCCCCCCAAAAAGGGCACGCCCGGCGGCGAGCAAGGTGCGTTCCAGCAGCTGTCTGCCGCATGGCACTAGCAGCAGGGAGTGCCCTCGGAATGAGGGTGCCCCAGCCGCATGCACTGAAGCCAGGAAACAGCTGCTGCGTGGACTGACCTGACCTGGCCATGCAGGCCTGCCCAACCTCTAATGTGCCTCTAATGCGCCTTGCTGCAGGCACAAGATGGCCATGCGGCCAAATGCATGCATCGTCATCGCATCCACATCCAAGCCAGCGCTCCTTGGGCTGCCAGAGTGGGCAGCGATTGCGATGGCCGAGAGCAGCCAGGTCGGTCCCTTCAGCTTCCTCATTGCTGTTATTAGTCCCTTCAGTACGCTCATGAGATGGGCAATTGCAAGGATCTGCTCACTGGCTGCGCCCTGCTCTGCAGAATTGCAAATGCCCTTCATGCCCAGTCAGCACTGCCTTGCAGAACAGCGGGGGCCTGGTGCTGCCTTCGCTGCAACCGTGCAGTTTGCCAGGTCCCACACCGCTGCCTTCTAAAGCCTCGCTTTCCTTACCTGCCTATTGGCACCATGCTCAAGCTTTATCAATGCGCGCATGCAGGAGGCTGGCGGCGCGTGCGGCGGTGACGGCGGCGCAGCCGGCAGCAGCGACGGCTGCACCGATGGCAGCCAGGCGTGCGGGCAGAAGTCAGCGGCTGCTGCGGGTGCAGCATTTCACCTCTGCACCAGTTCTGTGGCTTGCGGGGCCTCTTGCACATCATTATTGCTCGGGGATGCAGCCGGCCTCTCTCGCCTTCCTTGAAGTCGAGCCTGTGTGGCCTATGCATGTGCACATGCCTCACATGTGCACATGCCCGCGACTCGTAGCCCTCACCTGCACCTGAGTATGTGGCGCCCGCCGTCTGCACTGCAGGCCCCATCCTGCTTCAGCTGCCGGGCGACCAGTTCCCGCCGCTTTTCGGGCCGCAGCCGTCTGCCCTCGGCATGCCGCCGCAGGTGCTGCGGGCAGTGGAGGTCTGCCTGGTGCGGCAGCCTGGAGGCAGCAATGACTGCCAACCAGGTCACTGGCGCGCAGCGCACGGCACGCACCTCCCCCGCCTGCCCCTGCTAGCCTGCCACTGTGGCACGGGGCAACAGCCATGGCGGTGGTGTGCCAGGGGCAAAGCTTGCTTGCCGCTGTCAGATCAAGGCCTCCTGGGCTGGCCTGCATGCGCCTGGGCCGCATGCAGGAGGGCAGGCCACCTTGGCTTGTACGCGCTGTCAGGTGTAGAGAATCTGCACGCCTGATTCGTGCTGAATCCCATTCATTCGTCGCCGGCGCATAGCAGATCGCCGCGTGCGGCGGCCAGCACAGCCTGGCGGTCAGTGGCAGGACCACCCACGTGGTTCTACTGCCCGGCGCCGAGTGCGACACGCTGGCTGAGCTGCTGCGCGCCGTCAGCGCCGAGGCAGGCGCTACGGCTGGCGTGCTGGCCCTGCGGGAGCGCCTGTTCGCGCACCGCCTGCACGTCGTGCAGCCCAGGTGCCCAGCCCCAGGAAACCCTGCATTCACAACGCTGATTAGGGCCAAATCGTTTGGGCTGCGGGCTGTTGTCGGTCAACTGAGGCAGCTGCCGCTGGCTCTTGCCTGTTTTGCGCGCCCGCCGCGCTGCATGCCCGAGCCACATGATGGCATGCGCTGCTCGAGAGGTGCTCGCGTTACTGGCCCTGCTTTCTGACGCCCATCTGACAGACACAGTTGGACGCTTGGGTGATGACAAACCTCGCTGCCTACCACAGCTGGCTGCAGGCGGTCGCTGCCTGCGCGGCTGGCGGGCCACCGAGCTTCGCCTTCTCGGCCAAGCCGCCTGCTGAGCACCTGCATGCGCTGCTGCAGCCAGGCGCCGCCCCGTGAGCACTCCCGCTCTTTCCACTCTCTTGCGGCCTGATCACTGCCTGGACCGGTTGTAGCTGCTTGGAGCTGCCCAGCGCACTGCGTGCCGGCGTCAGTCGCGCCAGCCTTGGGCTTGTGCAGCAGCCGAGCAGCTAAGCAGGTGCTGGGGCATTGCACAAGCAGCAGGATTCAGAGCATTGTGCTGGCACTCGAGTCGCTGGCAGTGCACCTCATACACCAGCCAGCTGCTGAGCCGCTGGCACCTGTGCTTGCAGGGTCCAGAGCTGGCCGTGGCCCGACTTTGTCGCCGAGCTACCCGTCGAGGGCACCGCCAAGGCAGGGCGCAAGCGCGGCGCGCAGAGCGAGAGCGCGGGCCGCCTCAAGCGACCGCACAGGACCTCAACCCACGAGGCACAAGTCGCGTGGGCAGCGCAGAGGTACGTTGTAGCTCTCATGGCCGTTTGCCCTCGCGCTGAAGCGATTGTATATCTCCCTCATGCCGCTGGACATCCGCAGGTACAAGGGCATGTCTGACAACCAGGTCCTTGCCCGGCTGCGCAACACCAAAAATATGAACAAAACGATCGCCAGCGTGGAGGTCAGCCCCCTTCCTTTGCCACGGCTGCGCCTGCTCTCCTGTCACATCCCGGTGGTGAAGAGGAGCATGTGCATCGCAGGTGGTGGCGGCGGAGCGGCCGCATCTGGCGGCACGGGCGCGCGAGTTGCAGGCCAATCTGGAGGCAGGCCTCGCGCACGACGACGGCACCTAAGGCGCGGCTGCCTGCTCTTGAAGCAAGCAACCAGCTGGGAGGAGCAACCTGCCTTGGCCTCACAGCCCTGACCAGCCTCTTGTGCGCCATGCAGCAGTAGAAGTGCGATGGCAGGCGGCCAAATCCACACTTGGTCATCACTTCGAAGGCCAAGCCAGCGCTCTTGGCCTGTTGCAGTGGCCCACAGAGGAACACCGGGTGCCGCTCCTCTTTGTCTCCTTCCGCGCCTTCAAGCCGCCCTTCCTGCTGCCTCCTTGCCTTGCCCAGCCGAAGCCGCTGCACCGCCAACTTCCAAGGTGCATGGGCTGATCCTGCTCATCTCTGCATGCGGCCTGCATGTTTGACGGCTTGGCTGCCTCCTGGCTGCAGGTCTGCCCGGCCTGGATGGCAAGGCTCTCCGGGAAGAAAGTGACGAGCCAAACGTGGGGTACATCCCTTTGCTCAGCAGCCAGCATGCCGCCGCCAGGCGCAATTCCCTCGAACCATCCAAGAAGGCTCACAGCTGCGCCATGCTAACCTGCTGTTTGCAGACGCCGTGCTTGCTGAAGCCGCCTGCCGGGAGAGCATCCTGCCAGCTGTTGTCTGGGTCATCTGCTGAAGCAGGGCCGGCCGATCGCAGGCGACCTGCGCCACTGCACCCTCAGCACTGCCGCGCAGACCGTCCTGCAGCAGGCGCAGCGGCCGATGCCTCTGCGTGCGCCTTCATCCGCCCAGCCTAGCCTGTCACATGGCCAGCCCGGAGGGAAAGTCTTGGCTGCAGCCTGCCCTGCCAGCCTGCCTGTTGCCTGAAAGTGGCCGCGGCCTGCAGTGCATCGTGAAGCCAGGGCGACTCCTATTTAACGAGACACGTGGACCTGAGAGGGCGTGTGCGGACTACTGCAGGAACAATCGTGGCGGTGGCAGAGCGAGGCGGCCTGCTGCGCGTCTGCAACTCGTCGCACACGCCAATGAGCGTGTCAGCCGCCTTGTGCGTTTCCCTCCCTTTGCCAGCCGCTGCGTGCGCGGTAGCCAGCGCCGGCTGCTGCAGTCTTCCCTGCCTGCTGCGGGCTGCATGTAGCAGCAACTTTGCGTGGCTTCGCAGGCCTAGCTCAGGCTGCTTCGATCGCCCGCCCTGGATGCCGTCCCCCGCAGCTGCTGACAGCCCTCTAGCGCGGCAGAGGCAGAGGAAAGCTGAAGGAGTCCTACTGCTGCCCAGTCACTTCAAGCCATGGCACCCTGTGTCTGCTGCAGGATGTCTGAGATCCAGCTGAACAGCGGCGAGTCGACGTTCGTCCGGCTACGCTTTGGCCTCTACGGCCTGCGCGAGGGTGCGACCACTTTCGTCAGGCACCCGCAGGTGTAACCCCTTTGAGGAGCCGCAGTGGCAAGCAGGGAGCGGCGCTCTGCCTGCCGTCAACTTCACTGTGGGCCTAGGCGGCTGCGTTTGCTCGGGAAGCGAAGCACTGCCGCAGGAAAGAAGTGTCTGCTCGCTTGTCTCTTCCGCAAAGTCAAGCCGCTCTTTCTGCCTTTTTTGCCTTGCCAAGCTGACGGGCCCTGCATCGGCGGCTGCCAAGAAGCATGCACCGATCCAGCTCCTCTCCGCGTGCAGCCCACATAATTTATAATTTCCCTGTTGCACCTGGCTGCAGGTTTGCCTGGCCTTGAGGGCGAGGCTTTCCGGCAAGGGAGCGACGAGCCACGATTGGGGCACAGCCTGCTGCCCAGCGGCCGCGCCTGCGCACGTGTGCGCCCTTATCTGCAGTACAGCCCACCCCCACAACGGCACCTGAACCGCAGCAGCACCACCAGCCCTTGCCTTTGCAGAACTCGCTTCCTGCCCCTGCCTCCTGCAATGCTTCTGCAGAAGTCTCCCGCTTGGACACGCTGCTGCTCACCTTTACAGGGCAGCTTGGTTGAGGCGCCGCCTTCTGCCTTTGCGGTCTGCAGGCGCGGCTGCAGGGCAGCCGGTGTCTGCAAAGGGCCCCGGCCCCCTCTTCAACGCGTGCAAGCAGATCTTGGAGGAGCGGCAGCGGCCGATGTCCATCAGTACGCTTCCCTCCGCCCATCTCGCTTTCTTCCTCCCCATTGGGGGCCTGCAGCTGCCAGGACCGCCATGCGCTGATAGGGGGCTTGTTTAACAGGCTGGCGCTCCCGGCCCGGAGTTCATCCGCGCACTGCAGCTGCTGGGGACCAACGCCAGGGGGCGGACGGCCTCGACTAGATGGACCCCACCATCAAAGGCGAACTGACGAGACTGCTGCTGGTGGACAGCCACCTGACGGTAGGCGTGACTCTATCCATGGGTAAAACCCCACTGGCACGTGTTTCAGAGGCCCTGAAGGCCATCGCCACGCGCTGCAGCCTGCTCTACGGGAGAACGCAGCCGCAGCTATCACGCACAATGTGCGCCCGCCACCCCTTTGCAGCGCAGCCTGCCACCCAGCCTGCCTCCAACGCTACGTTTCCCAGGATGCAGTGGCGCCATGTTTGGATTCAGCCGCACGCAAGCAGCTAAATTGACTTGTCATATTTGTATTTTCTGAGCTCAGGTTTATTACCATTTCCACCATCTGCAGACCCTCCTCAAACCCTCCTTGTCCAGCCTGCTCGCTGCGCTGCTTTGCTCTGATTCCTCCGGTCATCCACTCTTGACTCGGATGGCTGGTCAGCGACTGACAGCTCCCTCGTGTGCCTGGCGCAGGGCGCGGCTGAGGAGGCCGATCCGGCGCAGGTGGGCGAGGAGGGCGAGGTCCAACTGGACTACGGCATGCCGCTGCAGGGCACGGTTCCCTCAGACCATCCTGGAAGGCACCTGCGGCCGTGCCATCATGCTGACCTGCTGTTTGCAGACGTCGTGCTCGGTGAAGCCGCATGCCGGGAGAGCAGCCTGCCAGCCGCTGCCTGGGTCCCCTGAAAAATGCTAAAGTAGGGCTGGCCGATTGCAGGCGACCTGCGCCACTGCACCCTCCACACTGCTGCACACACCGTGCTGCAACAGGCGCAGCAGCCGCTGACGCCGCGTGCGCCTTCACCAGCCCAGCCTCGCCTGTCGCCTAGCCGGCCTGGGGAAACATCTTGGCCGCAGCCTGTCCTTCCAGCCTGCGTGTCTCCTGTTGCGCCAGCGAGTTGCTTCGTGGAGCTAGGGTGACTCTTTCCCACTAGACTCATGGATCTTACATGGCGTCTGTGGGCTTATGCAGGCGCAATCGCGGCGCTGGCTGCGCAAGGCGGCCTCTTGCGCGGCTGCGGGGCATCGTGCACGCCAGTGAGCGTGGCGTGTGCGCTGTGCGATTCCCTCTCTCGCCAGCCGTATCTTACGCCTGCAGTCGCAGGGAAGTGCTTTCTGTCTGCTGCACGCCGCACGTTGCAGCAACTCCGCATGGCTCCTCAGGCCTGGCTGAGGCTGCTTTGATCACCCGCCCTGGAGGCCGTCTCCCCGCAGCTGCTGATAGCTTTCCAGCGCGGCAGAGGCAGAGGAAACCTGAAGGAGCCCTACTGCTGCCCAGTCACTTCTAGCCATGGCGCCCTGTGTCTGCTGCAGGATGTACGACGTCCAGCGCTTCGGCAGCGAGTCAACCTTCATTCGCCCGCGCTTCGGCCTCTACGGCCTCCGTGAGTGGGGCTACCGCTTCCTCCAGGCCCGTACCCATCCAATGCTTTGCTGTCTGTATGTCCACGCTGCGGCAAGCTGCTTGCAGTGCACTGCAGCGAACATGGCAAGCATACCATGCCTGCTGCTACCCACGCAATCGCACGCTCACAACCACATCTGCTGTGATCATTCGCTGCATGCCAAGCCGAGCCCAGCAGCCGCTGCTACCCTGGACGGTGCCTTATCCAGCAGCTTTGTTGCGATGCAGCGCCTGGCTGCGGATGTCTGAGTGCCGCCTCGTCCAGGCGCAGGCGGCGCCCAGCAGTGACAAGGAGGGGGAATGCGAGCCGGTGGAGGCGGAGGAGGCCGACAAGGACGGGGCGAGCGGTGCGGCCCCCTCACACTCCTCCACTCGTGCCGGGGTGACCCTGACGTCCACAGCGGCTGAGCTGTCGCAGCACCGCCAGCCCTCACCTGCGCAGCTCGCTATGTCTCCTTTTTTCTATACTGCTGAGGTCTCTTGCTTGGATCCGCTGCTTCCCGCTCAGGGCAGCTAGGTTGACGCGTCGCTTCATGCTTTTTTCCTGTCTGCAGGCGCGGCTTTGGGGCAGCCGGCGGGCGTGAAAGTCACAGGCGCCGTATTCAACGCCTGCAAAACGATCTTGCAGGAGCGGCAGCGGCCGCTGTCCGTCAGTATGTGCCCTCTTGCCCATCTTGCTTTGTAAGTTTTCAGGGACCTGCAGCTGCCTTGACTGCCGAAGCACTGAGGGGGGCGTGCGTTTCACAGAGGCGCTGGCGACCATCGCCACGCGCCGCGGCCTGCTCTACGGCAGGCGGCTGTAGCTGTCGGGCGCAATGTGCGCTTGCCATCCCTACTTTGCATCACGGCCTGCCGCCCAGCCTGCCTCCAACGCTGCGTTCCCCAGGATCCAGTGGCGCCATGTTTGGATTCAGCCGCATGCAAGCAGCCAAATGGACTCGACATAAGTAGCTGCCGGCAGCCGACACATCTCGGCTGCTGCCCACCTCAAGGCAACATAGCGTCTGCCTTGGCCACTGACACCAAGAAGGGGCTGCGCTGGCAGGTTGCGCGACCTCCGCCTGCATGGGGACCGCTCCACCTTCGTCCAACACAAGCGCGGGGTGTTCCGGCTGCGCGCTTGGGGCGACGCCTACGGGGTCCGCCCCTCACCTGCTGCACCCGGACCCAACTTGCCTGCGGCCTCCCAGCTCTGATGTGGCGCGCTCGGAGTCTTTGCTGGGTCAGCTGCGCGTTCTCCTGCTTCTCTGCCCCTGCCAGCATCCCTCTGGTATGAACACAGGCGCGCCGGGCATGCAGTGCTTTGCTGTCTGACAGGCTGCCTGTCGTGCCGAGCGCAGGCGCCCCGCGCAAGTGACGGCGAGACGAGCGGCGAGGACGCCGACGCGGCAGGGCCGGCAGCCGGTGCCGCTCCTCCTGCCAAAGCGCCCAACCCGCACTTTCTTGCAGCAGCCGCCAATGTTGCCTGCTGCAGCAGCAAGATCTCTCTAGAGCGGCACAGCTTGGCCAGGAACACACACGTTCTGCTGCCTGCCTCGTTCTCGCTCATGCGTGGTCCTGTGCCACGACAGAATGGATGCCTGATCCAGGCGGCCGCCCCTGCTCCCAGGCGCGCCTTCCAAGAAGCCACCGAGCCAGAGCAAGTACTTTGCAATCGCAGAGGAAATTCTGCAGGAGGCGCGCCGCCCTGTGAGCTCTGGTGAGCGCCCATCCGCCCTCCCCACCATTAGCCAGGACTGTACCCGCTTGTGTGGTTTGTGCTGTGCTTGAGGACCGCAGCGCTCGTCCTGCCGGTGTGCGTGTTCTTCTTCTCTGGCTGGCAAAAGGCTCATACAGTTTCCCCAGTGCATTGATGGCCATTTTGAGAAACGAGGGGGGCACGCAGGGCGCATGGGAAAGCTCGCCAAGTCGCGTGGGCTGCTCGACGGCTTGACCCTGGACAGCTGGCAACGCCGTCCCGCAAGGCACTGGTGTGCTGCACCCCATTTCAATCGCTGTGATTCAGTACTGAATCGGTCATCAAGCAAGCTCTGTCTGTGCTGTCTCTAGCTTGCCTGAGGCCGGTGCGATTGGGGTTTGGGATCTTGGTGCAAGGGGCTGCCCTGCTTCCCATGTCTGTGCACCACCGCAGTTTCTGATTCTGTGAACTGCTGCCTCTTGCTAGGGCCAAAGACGTCCGCGAGAACGGCGGGGCATCTACATTTGCCCGGCTTGACACCGGAAGCCATGTGCTGCGCGTCTGGGGCGGCAATTCCGTCCCGGTGCCTGCCCAGCCACTTGGCCCGCTCAAGCCGTCCCCTGCCCGCAGTCTGGCAGCATCACGCCCATTCATCGCCACCTGGGGCAGCCTGGCAAGCAGGGGAGTTTTTCTGCGGCACGCTGCCCTGGCAGCTGAGCAGGCTCCTTCCATTCGTCCAGTTGCATCCAATCAAGAGGCCGCGGCTGCCAGCTCTTCCTTTGCAAACGCTCGCCAATCACAGCGCAGCTGCCTTGTGGAATGCGGCTGCGGTGGCTGTGGCAGTCTGCTGGCTAGCAGAGGCATGTGGGACACAGCCTATGTTTGTTCTCTTTGTTCACCTAAGCCTTATCACCTGCCGGCTGCGCCGCTCGCAGGCTGTTGCGCTGGACGATCCGGCTGCACCCTGCTGGCACAGCAGCAAGGAGCCACTGCGCTTGTGCAGGAGGAGCAGCAACGGTCAGTCCAGTGCTGGAGCAGGAGAAGTGAGGTGATCTTCCCCGCCTCGGCTGCTCAGAGAAGGCTGCAGCCCGGCCGCCCCTCGCGATTCTGGGGAGCTGCGTTGCAGGCAGCTGCTGCAGCTGATTTGCATTGGCAAGCGCTGCTTCAAGAATCCCGACTCCTGCTGGCGCCTGCCTGCGGGCAGGGGCGCAGACCTTTGCTGTGCTGGACAGCCACCCTCCTGCCTTGCGGCCCTCAAGAGCCATGGCAACCCTTCCGCCAATGAGAGCCTCCCAGCTGCCTGAGGCGCTCTAGCTGTTCCATGCCTTTAGCAGCAGCTCTCTCCTGAGGGCAGCGGCACTCGGATGCCGCAGGCTGGCGAATAGGCTGGCGACCAGTCTGCGGCCGAGTGAGTCGAATTACTGGCCAATTGGAGGCAAGACAGCGGCCACTGCAGATCGGCTGCCTTTAGGCCTTGACAAGGACCCTGTCAAGTGCTGCTGAGCCCGGCTGGCAGGCGGCCGAGTGCCCCTGGCATGCAGGCTGATCAAGGCGCGTCCCTTGTCGTGCTGGGTAGCCGCTCCCCTGCCCTGCCTCACGATGCCAAGGAGCCTTTGCAGGCCTCCCGCCGAGGAGAGCAGCCCAGCTGCTTTGAATTCAGAGGTGCTGCTGTGTATGCGCTTAGCTGCGGCCCTTTCGGATGACAGCAGCATTCTGATGTTGCAGGCGTCGACCTGGCTGGCAACCAGGCAGGCCGCGGCGGCAACCGCGCGCCATTCGTGCCAAGAGAGTCCCGAGAGGCACAGACCCGACAACGAGCTTGCGGCCGTTGCTGTTGCCAAGAAGGCACGGCTCGCCCTGGCAAACTGGCATGCAGGTATTCTTCACCAGACCCAGCCCCAACCCCACGCCTGAATTTCCTTTGCAGCTGGCCCTGATGCTTGCTGACTGCCTGCAGCCACCAGCCAGCCCTCCAGACTGACTCCTCCGCGTGACACCTCGCAGGCGTCCTGCCCCACCGCGCAGCGGTGCTGGCGATGCAGATCGCCGACATCCTGGCCATCCTCGCCTCCCAGGCACAGGTGGCCTGGGAGCGGCTGCTGGCCAAGCCAAGCAGCATCGTGCGCCGGGCGCACGTGAAGGCGCTGGACGAGATGGCGACCGAGCTGACCTCTCTCGGCGTGCAGCTGCACGCGTGCTTTGGCGCCACAGCCGAGACGGCGGGCGCAAACGCCAGCATCAAGGTGTGGATTTGCCCACTACTCAAGCTATTGTTGGAATGGCCCGCCTGTTCAAATGGCGAACGGGGCCTGTCTTTTCGCCTTTGAGCGCGCAGGGCCGGGCGTACCATTTCCAGCCTCTGTAGACCATCAAGCACTCGTTTTCCAGCCTAATTTGGCTCAATTTGGGTGTTCTTACTTGGGTGAGCCGCCCCAACATCATTCGAGGCATGGGCTGCCTGCACGGCTGCTGGATTCAGCCGCCCGGCTCTGCCGCACTGGCTCTTTAACAGAATTCGCCTGCTCACCTTCGATGCAGGGAGCATGCTTGCTGGGAGCTTCGGGACGTCCAGGACTCCACTAAATCGTCAGCTCTTCCATCTCGTACGCGGACAGTGGCCTGGAAGGGGTCGAGGTGCTCGACTGTGGCAGAGTCGAAGTCAACACACAGCTCCTCAAGCTAGCCTTGATTGTCCTGGCAGGCAAGGGGACCTGCTGGCAGATTGCAGAGCTGATCATGGTGAGCACTGCAGATCCGTGTTCCCTCCTGCCAGCCCCCCCAGGTTCTCGCCTTGGCAAGCAATGCTGATACTGCAACGCAACGCGGACTGCAGCGTGGACAGCTGGAGCTGGAGGCCGAGCAGATCCGGTATGGGCTGGTCAGCTACACCCCAGACTCGGCAACCGACCAGACTACTGGCCTCTTCAACAGGACGTTCACCAAAGGCACGTTCAGATGCTCACCTAGGCACAAGCTTCTGGGCGGCCGGCAGCGCCTCTGTGTTCCACCTGTCCAGACTGAGCGTGTCCAGACTGAGCGTGCCGCGGCACGCAGGCCGGCGTTGACAGCGGCGGCGGCGATATGTTCCCACTGCCGCAGTCACTGTGCTCAAGGCAATCGGCAAGCCTGCAACTGCAAGTCCCCCCCCCCCCCCCGCGCCCCGAACCACTGCCAGAACACTGCACTTGAATTGCCTTCCAGTTTCATCCTAAACGGCCCGGTCCTTGTTCAGCTCTGCCATCTCAATATTTTCGCAGCGTTGTGAGGACGCAAGTGTGTGGGCATGCAGAGGCGATCGCGAAGCGCTGGCGCTGTTTGGCCTGCTGCAGTGGGCGGCAAAGGCAGCGGCAGCCGAGGACAGGCCTGGCTGCGCTGCAAACAGGCGCGGCACGGCTGTTGCTACTATATTTTCCACGCTAGGCTATATCAACCTCTAAGGCCATGGATGCGAGGCCTGGGGTGCTGGGGATCGGGCGTCTGATCAATCACAGTTGCGTGTGCGCCCCTTCAACCGTTCTGGCCTGACTTGACTGGCCAGGCGTTTGCCAGCAGCCACGGCTGACTCGCTTCTGCTGACTCTGAAATGCGTGCAGACCCAACTGTGTAGCCGGCCGCGCCCCCGTTGGTGACCAATGGCAACCCCTTGTTCATTGATATTATCGTCACTGTTCAGAGCGCAGCCTTGTCAGCAGCAAGTTCTAGGGCTTACAAGTGGGCGGCTTGGGTGAGAAAGCTATGAAGCTTTTTTTTGTAAGACAACTTTTCGGCTTGCCTCCTCGTCACTGTTGCAGCCTTCCAAATTGCCTCGAGCGTCCGCTTAAAATCGTGCACGACATGCTCAGTTCCCTTCTCCCCAGCTCACAAGCGCAGCAGCACTTGGCGGCGGCAGCAGCAGCAGGCAGTAGCAGGAGCAGGCGGCGGCCTTAGAAGGGAACCAGCAGGAAGGGGCCTCCTGCCACTACTTCTGGCCCCGGCCCTGGCGAGCCAGCCGTCATCTTGTAGCATCTTCAGAAGGAAAGTAATGTGCACTTTGGCAGAGGGGTTGCTGACCTCTGCCTCACATGCGGGCAGGAAGGGGGGCGGCATCAGAGGGCCATGCTGTGAGCGCGGAAACCAGGCGCGGCAGTGGCTGCTGGGAACCAAAAGACGGCGGCTGCACTGGCGCAACGGCAGCAGCGCAAGGTCAACAAGGCCTGCACCAGGCCGGGACAGCCTTTGGGCTCGCAGAGCTGCTGGTTGCTGCGGCAGCATTTGGCCGAGCCTGGGGGGTGGCAATCACAGGTACAAACATTTTGCCTCTTATTCGGTCGTGTCTGTGCTCCCCGAGGAAGCAGCCTTGCAGACGATGGCGCTGCTGCCGCCGCCACAGCCTGTTGCTGCTGCAGAACGCAGAGCAGCTCTTCGTTGCTGGAGAGGAGGTCGCGACTGCCGCACATCGAGAGAGTAGGAGCTGTTGATGTTGTGCGGACAGCTGCCGGCAGCTGCTGACAGGAGTGGAAGATGGGGGGCCGTGCACAAGACTGCTAAGCCCTGCAGGCCAGCAGCATTGTGACGCTAGGCCAGTGCCAGCAAGCAATTGTGACAAGCCTCACACAGGCCAGTGGTGGCCTCGTTCTACAGCCAGGCGGCAGGATCGCACGGAATGACAAATGAAGCAGGAGGGGCGAGGCCCGTCTCCAGAGTGCTGTCGCCGCAAGCGGGCATTATTTTGCAGCCTTTACCAAGTCAGGGCAAACCAACAGGCCAGCTCGCACGCAAGCTGCCGGCACATCACACCAAATGCTGACTGTATGTATACACACGTGGCTGCGCCCGCAAAATGCGCTTCCAGGGGGGTGGCACTTGCAGCCCTGCCAGCTGCAGGGGCTGCGCGGAAGATGAAGAGGAGGACGGGCTCAGCCGGTCACGGCCGTGGACGGGGCGGGCGCCGGGGCGTTTGCGCTGCTGCTGGTGCCGCCGCCGCCTTGCAGGGACAGCCAGAAAACACGGTCGGTGATTGCCCCAGAATTGAGAGGAGCTCCCAGCACCCGGGAATGGGAGCTGCGGAAAGCTGCGGTGCTTGGGAACCAGTTGTGGGAACAGGCAACAGCCCAGTTTCCCTTCCCAGGACAGCTTGACCAGCACATGAGGCACACCAGCCGAGCAGAGCAAGCCTCGCTCTGCAGGCCATACTGGCCAGCCGGCAGCAGGCGCAAGAGGAGGGGCAGGGTGGCTCATCTGCGCGGCGGCCTCGATGTCGGTGAAGGTGGGGCCGAACTTGGCGGCGGCCAGCGTGGCGGGGCTCATCCAGTCGGGCCGAGTCGCACCAAAGAAGTCTTGCAGCAGGTTCTCAGCCATAACCAGGCCGCCCTCTGCCCAGCCGAGCTGCGTCCTGCGCACGCCAGAGACCAAGGCAGGCGTCAGCCCTGGCCAGCAACCGCAAAACTGCTGCCAGTGCGCGGGCGGGGGAGCACCCATAGGCCTCGTCGGCGACATAGAGCTCCAGGTCCGGGAACGGCTTGATGCCCTGCTCGACCGAGTCGCCCTCGGAGGCAGACTCGACTTTCTGCGGCAGCAGGTTTGAGCTCGGTCAGGCTGCATGAGTGGCTGCCATCACAGGCTGGCGTTCAGAAGGAAGGCAGGCTAAGGGGAAGAAGCCTCACCCCGGAGTGCCAGGCGCCGCCACTCCACGTGATGCTCGGATCCCAGAACGCAACAATAGCCTGCGCGGGAGCCGATCGCGTTTCGACGTTTGCATGCTGCTACTGTGCGCATGCAGGAGCTTGTGCTCAAAGATGCGTTTTGCGGCTTGCAACTTTCACGAGCGACAGCCAACCAAAACAAGGGGAGGGGTGTGCCTGCGTAGGGTAGCTGTTCTGGACGGCGGTGGGCAGCGGCTTATTGATCGAGTTCTGGTACGCCATCAGCTGGTTGTGCGCGTCCGTCAGCAGCTTGGCGCCCATGGCGGTGGTGTTGTCCCAGACGGAGTATGGCAGCGCATAGCCGTCCTGCAGATGCGCGGAAAGAGGAGGTAAGTCTGCAGCCGCGAGCGGCATGTTGCCATTGCAGCCAACAACATTCTCGATAGCTAGGGCAGCTGGCACTCAATCCCAGCTTCTCAAAGCCAATTCATCAAGCTTGGACCTGAGGTGCCAGCAGCGGAGGCTCTCAGCCGAACTCAGCCGTTTGGGAATGGCAGGGGGGCGTGCCGGTCCGGGCGTGGGGCTGGCGTAGTCGACCAGGTAGTCCAGCGGATAGTGGCTGGTGTTGGTCGTGCCTGCCAGTGGTTCCCAGCCACTCAGCATTCTCTCTGGGAGCACCAGCACTTCAGTGCCAGCAGGGGCAGCAGTGGAGCAAGCACGATGCAGGCGGGCCGCACCGCCGTCCGAGGTGTAGGTCGCCTGGATGTAGCCGTAGCAGTTGTTCGTGTCGAGGTCGTTGGTGATGTTGTAATAGTAGTCGATGTACTGTCCGCTGCCGACCGAGGCGGCCGCCACGCTGCCGTTGGCGCCTAGGCTCTTGCACTTGACTGCACGTTTCAGAGCAGCAAGTGGCTCGGTGAGGAGGTGGCGGAAGCGCCTCTGCTGGGAAGAGTGAAAGAAAATACTGCCATTCTGCTAGACATGGACCAAGTGGAGCGCAGCCAGCCCTTGCGAGCTTTTTTGACTGCTTTCCTGGCACCAAGCACAGAGCAGAGCACCACTCCCCATGGCAGGGGAAGCCAAATCGAAGTGCAAGGGACACAGAAAAAGGGAAGGGATGCGGCGGACCGTGGCCATCGTGGTAACGGCCGATAATTGGTACAGCGGGCGCCGTCTGGTTCCAGTAGGGGTTGAGGCTGAGAGAGCCGTTGTTGAAGCCGTTTGCGATCCACCTGCAGGCAGCACAGCGCCTCCTCAGTCTCTAGTGACAGCAGCTTTCGCCCCACCGAAGAAGAAAAAGTAATTGTTTCAAGCAGGCACCGGCCCCTGCAGGCGTATTGCAAGGCTGGCAAACAACACCCCTCCCACCCCCTTCCTCCTTTTTTCTCACCAAGTTTGAGGGTAGAAGAGGTAGAGCTTGGTCGCGCGAAGCTGGTAGAAGTTGAGCAGCTGCTCGTTGACCGGCTCGGCGTCCGGCAGGAAGGACGCCTGCATGAGGCGGTGCATCGGGCGGCTGGGCAGGTTGAGGATCACGCGGGCGGCCGTCGTGTTCTGCAGAAACCGGCCAGCCAGCTTCAGCAGGCCGTCCCACTGGGGGCTTCAGAGGCGGGTCAGCGGGAAAGCAGCAGGGAAGAGGGGCGCACCCCGCCGTCCTTCTGCGTCAGCGTGATGCCGCCGGGCGTCTGGGTGAGCTTGACAATCTCGCTGGCAAACTTGAGCTGCAGGCCCATGTCAATGGCCTTGGTCAGCAGCGCCTCCACCCACGTGGCAAACCTGCGTGCCAAGCAAAGTGCTACTGTCAGGCTGAGCAGCTCGCCAGCTGCACGGGGCTTTGACCAGCCAACTTGTTGGTTGGCAGGAGGGCCTGTACCCGGCGTTGCTGCCGTCGGGCGTCAGCACGATCTTGTAGTCAGGCACGCCGGGCTGCAGGCAAGGGGCCAGTCGTCAGCATTCTGCCCTCTTGGGCCTCCTCGGTGTGAAGGAGTTGAGAGGACTGCTAACCTGGTACAGCCTGTTCGGCAGCTGCAGGTTGTTCTGGATCAGATCGGTGATAATGGGCTGCGTCAGCGGCATGTAGCGGTAGGCGCCCATGTCAACAACCAAGTCCTCATTGGGGCCCAGGTTGCGGACTGAGAAGATACGGCCTCCCACGCGGTGGGTGGCCTCAAACAGGCACACGTTGAGGGTGGCGTTGGTCTCGAGGAGGCGGTACGCAGAATAGACTCCAGCCGGGCCACCGCCGACGATAGCCACCTGCGTCAGGAGGCAAAGGGTGGTCACAGGGCGAGACTGACCCAACTCCTGTGAAGGCCCATGACATGTGGAGGAGCAGGAGGGTAAGGCCAAGCAAGCCACGGTGCTCAAGTCCCATGAGGGCCCAAGGGGCGGGGAGGTGTTGAGCAACGCATCATATGGAGTCACCATGCAACTGTGGACTAACTTTGCGGGATTGGTAAGTGCCGCCCGACCCACCCGCCTGGAAGTGCTGAGAGGTGAGCTGCCCTTGTGCAGGGGAGGAGCCGGCAGCCCCGAGCTCACCACCCGGGCAATCAGCACAGCCAAGCCTGCTTTAGGTACGATCGAAATGTCATGTGATGGCTGGTGTGCTGCGCAGAGGTGAGCGAGGCGCCCAGGAGACATTAGGGCAAGTTGGCCAGATCCGTCATTAGGCGGGTCCCAGATCTGGCCGTGTATGGCGGAGCAACCGCAAGCATGACATCATGTGTACGGTCAGAGTGCAGAGGGTAATTGCGCCGCTCTTCCGACAAGCCCGCGAGACGTGAGCGGCGCGTGACAACCAGACCCACGCGGATGGCAGTTTCCCCGGCACGACCTGTATCAGACGTCGCGGCGGGCATGTAGCATGCCAGAGAGGCTTCCTACCTCACAGTCGGTGGTGTCTTTCGGAAAGGCGCCCAGCGTGGCCTGCGCGGCTGCGTGAGGGCATGCGGCGCTCGCAATTGCAAGCGTCAGCAGCGCCGCGAACAGAGATGGGCAGCGCGTCATGATGGCGAGAAACAATAATGCTGATTTGGGATGTGGCGACTCCTTTTTGTGCGTTGTGCTGTAAGGAGAGAGGGATGGCGATAGGGGGCGCCCCTCCCCGTGAGAGCCGTAAAGCTACAAACGCTAAATCTGGCACGCAGTTGCATGCGCAGCTTTTGCTTCCTCCTCACATCCATTCTCACCGCTTAAACGAAGCCAACACTCATCCCTGCAGCCCCGCAGCCATGGTCGCCGCGCGCCACGCCGTCACTGCCGCCTGCATGCTGGCCCTCGCCACCGGCGCGCTGGCGCAGCCCATGCTGGTGTCGACGCCCGTGGCGGGTGCGCTTGCTCCAAAGACAGGCATCCGGCAGCCCGATAACTGCTGCCGGCAGAGACAGTGTCTGCGGTGGGCCCGATCACGCAATCTTGTCTCGCCGCGAAACTTGCATGAAATGTCTGGTGACCGTAGCATGGCTTCCTTCAATGCTTTTAGGAGCTGTGAGCGTACGCACCCACTGAGAAAGACACTTTGCAGCTTTCGCTCTGCCAGATAGGTCAAGCGTAAGCGGTACGAGATATTGCGACTGGTGATTGCCCGCGTTCCGGCCGTGCCAGCCATGGAATCTGACCAGCTTGGTCATGCAGGCAAGCTCGGCTTCCAGCCCGGCGCGAACTTCTGCGAGGTGCGTCGCCCCCGTCAGCTCCGACTTATTAGTCATACATGAGGATGCAACAAGCCTGTCGGCTTAACCGGTTTTCCAGTCGAAGCAAGCAAGTTCGCTCTAATGAAGCAAGCAAGCAAGCACGCAGTAAGGCGCGGCATGCATATTATCCGCTTCCAAAGCGTGGCAAGCGTGCTTGTTTGCCAACAGAATCTGTTTTCGAGCACTTCAAGCCCATGAAGACTGTCCGCAGGCCATCATCGTACCTGCACAATCAACTGCGTATCTCTCGGGCCAGATAGGTGGCAACTCGACCTCCTTCACGTCCCAAGTCAAGAAGGTAAAGCGTTCAGCCAGACTGGGGCTTAAGGATTCGCAGAGGCCCCATGAAAATGGCAATTGACAAGCCGCCCGCGCGTGCAGTCCATGGACGGCCTGAACGCCACCCTCACCTCGCTCGGCTCCTCGATGGATGCTGTCGTGAAGACCACAGTGTTCCTGCAAGACATAGCTGACTTCTCAGCAATGAACTCTGTCTACATCACGTACTTCACGCCCGGCACACTTCCCGCGCGCTCCACGGTCGAGGTCTGGCCCCCCTCTAAGTCCCGCTCCTGCTGCGAGTGTGTTGAAGGCAGAACGCACCTTCCGCGCTGCCGCTGCCCCAGCAAGGCAGCGCCCAGCATGACTCCGGCTCGCGCCTCTGCAGGTCGCCGCGCTGGCCGGCGGCACCAGCATTGAGGTACGCCCCCTGCCCTGGTGCCTCATCTTCCTCCCCAGCAGTCACCTGCAAGCCCCGCCCAATCCTCAGCCAAAGCTGTCCTGCTGCAGATCGACATGGTCGCCGTGGACCCCGTCTTTGCCACCATGAAGGCCTCCTCCTGAGCAACTCGCAGTTCCTCGGTGCCACAAGCCGTCTGTACAGCCTGTAGCTTGTCGCCTGTGACCCTCACGTTTCTGTGCTTGAATAAACGCCTGCCTGCTGCCCCGTGCCCGATACGCAGCCCTCCTGTGCTTGGACTGCGCTGCCTGAGTTTGATGATGCATGGTTTGGAACGCGCCTCAGTGCGCCTGTCAGTCTGCCTCCTCCTGTGCCTCGTGCCAAGCGGTCGCATCGTGTGTGTGAAGACTGGGCGAAAGGTCATCCATCCTCCTCCTCTGGCCCCAGCCACCTGCAGCAGCACCAGGCCATGCTCACAGACAGAAAGCACGGCCCCTGGTCTGTCTGCAGCATTGCTGGAGGTGGGGGGAGCCCACCCGTGTGTTTGCAGCAGCGCCCGCATGTGCGGCGGCGGCGGTGCGACCACCTCCCACGCCGCCCGCCCGGGCACTCGAAACGTCAGCGAGCGGCAGTGCAGCTGCAGGCGCGGCCGCAGCGCCTGCAGCAGCGGCGACGCGTCTCGCAGCCCCTCTTCAGGCTCGGGCCCGGCAGGCCGGGCGGCGCCGTAGCGGGTGTCGCCAACAATGGGGGAGCCCAGCGCCTGCGCGCAGTGCAGCCGCAGCTGGTGCTTCCTGCCTGCGGTGGCAGGCCAGGCAGCGCAGCAGCCTCAGCAACCTTCCAAGCGGGTTCCAGGCCTGTTGCTGTAAGGAGTATCATGGCAGGCAGTCACATCACTCACCCCTGAGCAGCCCTCCGAGGCGGGCTTCAGGACAGCTGCTTGCTGGGAAGGGGAGGGCTGTGCCTGTGACCGGCTCCAGCTGCAGCCAGGCGAGGCCGCCGCCCCACGCCCGCATGCTGAAGCGAGTCAGCGCCGGCTTCTCCGCCGGCCCGGCTGCGCCTCTGACCAGCAGCGGCTGCGCTATGCTGCCGGAGCGTGGCAGGCCGCCTGCCGCCTCTTCCACCACCGCCCAGTAGCGCTTTCCCACCGCTGCGCCTGCAGCACACACGCCTGGTCTGGTTGCATGCATGCGGGAGTCAGGAGCCATGCTGCTGGTTCAGAACGGGGGGCTGCTTGCCTGTGCCTGTTGCCAAGTCGGCCTGCTGGCCGCCGGCGTCTGAGGGCCGGCGGAAGGCTGCACTCAGCCAGGCCGTGGCATCAGGCGTGCGGCCGAGCACCAGTGCGCCGCTCACCTCCCTGTCCAGCCGGTGCGCCAGCCTGCGTTTGTCACAGCCCCCGCATTAGTCACCGCATGCCGCATCCTCCCATGCACGTCGCCAGCCGGGGCGGGGGGGGGTCCCACCTGGGCGCGTGGCTGCTGCCAAAGCGCAGCTCGTGAGCCGCCAGCCTGTCTATAGAGGCGGGCACGCCGGGTCCGCCCTGCACCGCCAGCCCGGCCGGCTTGTCGAGCACCAGCAGCTCCTCGTCCATGTAGAGGACGCGCCGCCGCAGGTCCGCTCCCACGCCCTCCAGCCGCCTGTCATGCCAGGCGTCTGCAGCAAGCACCTCATGATCGAATTCAGTTCGTTCTAAGGAGCACACATGCCAGCTCAAGTGGCTTTGCGATTGGGGGACTCCTCACGCTGTGAGGCTGTCTGCAGGTCGGCGGCAGAGGCGGCCACATCCGCGGGTATCAGCAGGCGCGCGCCCGGCGGCAGTGGGAGGCTCTTGGCCGCGCGCTGCACGCGGCCGCTGGCCGGGCAGCAGACCTTCACCCGTCGCTGCCGAAATAGCTGCTGCAGCACGCCGTTGGGCAGCGAGGGACCGCGCCGGCGCAGCCACTGCAGTGCTGCAGGTATCAACAAGGGCACATGTCATGTCTTGTCATGCCAGTGACTCTGACAGACGTGCCCTGCAGTGAGGCCAGGCACCGGTCGGCGGCTCGGTGCCCTGCAGGAAGTTGACGGGCGGCGTCCAGTAGTGGCTCTCTCTGAAGCCAGCGGAGCCTGCACGCATGGCAATGGTGGCAGCTGCAGTGGATAGTGCTCGAGCCCGGATCACTCCAGCTGCATGGTGACATGTGGGAGTCCAACGTACCGGAGAACGATCTAGCGAGCCAGCCGGCCAGTGGACTGTGCCGAGCAGATTCGGCGTTGCGACGCAGCACGAGCAGCATGAGCAGCGACGAAGCGAATGCGCCTGGAGCCATGTGCGCTCCGGAGGCCTGGCAAACTGTCCTCATCCTTCACACGTCGTTTCTCACACACTGTACCCGATCAGACAACCAGAACAGCAGTGAGGGATGTCGCAAACGACCGTCCTCACCGGCCGGACGGCCTGTTTCAGCCATGCCACCCGCTCGCAAGCGCGCCGCCCCACCCGGGTGAGGCAATTTCCGCAGGCTTCTTTTCGAGTAATCTCACCGCTGTCAGACCCTGGCACGCCTGCTGCCCTGGAGACCCGCGCTTGCGCCGCCACCCCTGACTCGCATGGCTGTTGGGTCGAACGGCCTGCCGCGCTCCCCCGGCAGCCTGGCCGACCATTGCTTCATCGAGAGCCTCTGCTACCAGGGGGACGGATGGAACAGGGAAAACGGAACGCGGAAGCGGGCCAGCACAAGAGGCCGTGACGCATGTGGCACCGCGGCGGATGTGCGGCGCGCTGGGCCGTGGGGGGGTACAGAGCTTCATGCTGCAGCATACATACACTACGCGGACCAAACGGCTCGACTTTTGGTCGCCGTGTGACCAGCATTTTGCCTGGATAGATGGCGCTGAACATCCGTCCGTCTGCCGCGCAGCTTGTGCCCATGAAGCAGACGCGGGTGACGCGGGGAATCAAGGTCGCCAGCACTGCTAGCAGCGATGAGCCAGCCTACCAGCCCCAGGTCTTCGGCACGACCGGCAACCTCTCCCAGCTGCTGGATGGGAGCATCCTCGAGCGCTTCGCTGGCCTGGACCAGGGCGGCAAGATCGCGGCCGAGTACGTGTGGCTGGGCGGCACGATGGCCGACCTGCGGTCCAAGACAAAGACGCTGAGCAAGGCGCCCAAGAGCCCGGAGGACCTGCCAAAGTGGAACTATGACGGCTCCTCGACCGGCCAGGCGCCTGGTGCGCCGCTGCCCTGGCCGCTTCCGCTGCAAGGCCTTCCGCGGGCTGGCAGGTGGCTGGGCGCCTCAAACCGACGCCCGAGTCTGTGGGAGACACTCATGGCAGGCGTGTTTTTCCGTCGTAGGCGACGACAGCGAGGTGCTCCTGGTGCCGCGCGCGATCTACCGCGACCCCTTCCGCGGCGGCCCCAACATCCTGGTCATGTGCGACACCTACAAGCCGCCGCAGCCGGGCAGCGACGCGCCGCTCGAGCCGCTGCCGACCAACACGCGCGCCGCGGCCGCCGCCGCGATGGAGGCGGCTAAGGACGAGGAGCCCTGGTTCGGCATCGAGCAGGTGGCCCTCCCTACCCTTCCGTTCGCACCCCTGCTTGCCTAAGCCGCTTGCCAGGCCCCCCGACGCGCTCGTCTCGCTGCCTGCCAGCCCCCAAGCCTCGCCGCGGCAGCCACCCAGCAGCGCTCACGCCCCCACCGCCCCTGCAGGAGTACACGCTCCTGAACAGCATCACCAAGTGGCCGCTCGGCTGGCCGGCCAACGGCTACCCGGGCCCACAGGGCCCTTACTACTGCTCCGCCGGCGCCGGCGCGGCGGTGGGCCGCGAGATCGCCGAGGCGCACCTCAAGGCGTGTTACTACGCGGGCATCAACCTGTCGGGCATCAACGCGGAGGTCATGCCCGCGCAGTGGGAGTACCAGGCAAGCCCCTCCCTCCCGTGTCGCAGGACAGCAGCCAGACGCCACATGCAGAGCTGCTGCAGCCCGGACGCGAGTGCAAGGAGGCGGGCGCGCCGGCAAGTCGCTGAAGCCCCGTACGAAGCAATGCCCAGGCCGCCGGCCCCCAAGCCAGGCGGGAAGGTGCTGCTGAGGCTCTCTCGCCAGAGGCAGGGGGCAGGAGGGCAGAGCGGGCATCAGGCGCCCTAGGAGGCTACCGCAAACACGCGTGCCTGCCGCCTGCAGCTTGCGAGCAGCCCAAGCGGCGCTGCCTGCCCCTTCCAGCTTGCCTGAGGCCAGGCTTTCCTTGCTGCCGCAGGTGGGCCCCTGCACGGGCATCGACTCTGGCGACCAGCTGTGGATGAGCCGCTACATCCTGCTCAGGCTGGCCGAGCTGTACAACATCGACGTGAGCCTTTTCCCTGCCTTCCTCACATGCCGTCAGATCAGGCCGGGAGCTGCCGCACACCAGTACCTCTGCATCGCTTGCACAGCGTTTGCTGGCTTGCAGCCATCACGGACCTGCCGCAGCCAGAAACCGCTTCCGTAGCTCGGGAGCCGGGAGCACTGTGTCTGTCAGGCAGTGGGCAGCCCTGTCACATCTCCTGCTTTCACCTGCTCCTGCCACCTCTTTCCTGAGTCTTTCTAGCGCTATCACCAGCTTCTGGCATCTCGAGATTTTGAGTACGTCTGGGCTCGCTGTCCGAACATAGCTCGCTCGCGCAGGAATGTCGCTTAGGCCCTTTGCCCTCCTCCGCTAAGGGGAACGAATGCTCGGAAATGGGGGCCGTGGGATCACTTGCCCTGCCTAAAGGGCGCATGTGTGGGAGTGGAGCGCCACACACTGGCCAATCTTTGAAGCTCCCATGGGAAGCGCAGTTATCGACGGCCCATATCAGCGCCGAGCTTGGCTGCTACGCGGGAGGGGTCGCTGGGTCCCCGAAACATGGCGGCCGAAACGCGATTCGGTGGCCCACCCCACTCTAAGCGAGCATAACAGCCCCCGTACGCTGTCTGCCTAGGGGCGCTGTGCGAACATTTATTGTTCGCTTTAAGAGCGCGATTTGCACGGGGATGCGTTTGTAATCGGGGACTGGTCCGTCGCGCGCGCTCGTGTTCGCTGAGACCTCATCGCTCAGACCTCATTGTTCGGCAAAAGACTGTTCGGACAGCGAGCCCAGACTGTATAGCAAAGCGATTTGCTTGGCCCAACCCCCCAGAGACTGAGATTCGGATTGCGGCTGCCGACAGGTGACATTTGACCCCAAGCCGGTGCCCGGCGACTGGAACGGCGCCGGGGGACACGTGAATTATAGCAACAGGGCTTCTCGCGCGTCTGGCACCGGCTGGGACGCGATCCAGGAGCAGATCAAGAAGCTGGAGCAGCGGCATGCGCTGCACATTGTGAGCTACGGGGAGGGCAACGAGCGCCGCCTGACCGGCAAGCATGAGACCAGCAGCATGCACGAGTTCAGGTGCCTTCCCTCGCTGCCTCCTCCAGTCCCTGCTTGCCCTCACCTCCGTCATGAACCAGCTGGCTGGCTGCGCCAGACGCCTGTCGTGACCGCAGCCGGCAAAGGCGCCAAGCGCCTTTGCTTGCCCGAGAACGAAAATCCGGCAGCAGGGGTGCCTGCCACGTGCGAAGGGGCAGCCTGGCAGCCGCCTCTGCCACCTCCCCGGAGCCACGCGAGCTCATCAACGCTCCCCCCCGCCTGCGCGCAGCTGGGGCGTGGCAAACCGCGGCGCCTCCATCCGCGTCGGCCGCTCTGTGCCCGTGGACAAGTGCGGCTACTACGAGGACCGCCGCCCCTCCTCCAACCTGGACCCCTACGTGGTCACCCGCCTGCTGGTCGAGACGACGCTGCTCTCCTAGGCAGCGGCCGGCTCTTGGAGCGACCCCGAGAAGAGACGCCCAGCATCAGCCCCCGCCGCCTCACAGCCCCTCACCATATGAGGCGCTGCCCTCTGCGCGGCCCTGCCACCTGCAGACCGCGGTGTGCCGACGGCAGCCGGCCCGCGTCGCCCGTATTCAAACCCATCTCTGTATGCGCCTCGCCTGTGTTGTCGCCCCGCAGACACTAGCGGCTTTAGCAGCCCCTACCAAATGACCACTCCAGTAACATACAGCCCCTACTGACTCCTTCTTACACAGCTGCCAGCAGTCCTCACAGTGGCACAGCCGCAGCCAGGCATAGATAGCACAGCATCAGAGCTCGTCAGAAGAAAGACTCAAACTTGCGCGGCGGCTCGCCTGCGCTCCCGCTCTCCTCTTCATCGCTGTCGCTGGAGCCGCCATAGTCCACCAGGCCTAGCCCGCCGGCGGTGCCTTCCGGATTCCCATCCCCTTCGCTCCTGCCAGCCTCAGGCGGCGAAGCTGCCTCAGCCTGCTGCTCCTCTGCAGGCTCCTGCTGTGCCGCTGGCTCCGCTTGCTCGGCTGCTGGCTGTGTAGCTGCACTGGTGTCCAGTGAGGGCGGGACCCAGCCTGCCGGCAGAAGCAGCCCCTCTCAGTGCACCTGCAACAGGCAGCTGGATAGGGGGAGAGAGTGCAGGCAGGACGGACCGTTGATGCTGAGCGGCTCGTTTGCTCGCCGCGCCTGCTCTATGAGCTCAGCGTGGGAGAGTCCCCGCGGCTTGGCCTGCTGCGCCGCCGCCGGCTGCTGGGCAGTGTGTTGCTGCCTGTCACGCCCCTGGTGGCCGCCCCACTTCGGCTGCCTGGCCGCCGCTGCGCCGCGGCTCATCGCGCCGTCGCCGCCGTTCAGCCATGCCGCCGCTTGCTGCGGGGATTCGTGAGGCTCTGTCAGCTGGGAAGCCTGGCTGCTGGGGGCATGAAAGGCTAAAGATCGAGAGCTGCACCAGTGCGTTGGCTGCGGCGCTCGGGTTCTCCATCCAGGCCTCCCGCTCGCGCCGCGCCTTGTCCCGGGCGAGCGCCTTTTTGTGGGCCGGCCCCTCCTCGTGCTGCCGCAGCATCGCCTCGTTGCGGAAGCTGGCCTGCAGGCTTGGTGAGTCAGTTGCAGCCCAGGGTTACTTGCTCGGATGGGCTGAAGCCGGAAAGCAAAGAGCAGCGCCTGGCAGAGCTCGCAGCGAATGGGCGCCGGCCCCTCGAGCGCAGCCGCGTTCTGCACTGCCGCCTGAGCGGCCGCGCCTGGACCCAGCCTGACGCCGTCTGAGGCCGGCCGGGCGCGGGCCTGGGCGTACGGGTCGTCCGCGCTGGAGCCCACCTGTACGCAGAATTGTCGATTGTGACCGGTAGCACAAGCGATAATGCCCACCCAGCAACGCACTAGCACAGCCGCTCCTCGTGCTTCTCACCAGGCGCTGCTGCCGGTCCTTGTCGCGCCGCTGATCCCGTTTCTGCATGTGCTTTTTCAGGCTGGCCATCTGCACCGCCAGCGGCGCGTCGATCCCGCGTTTGCTCATGGCGGCCACAGCTGCTAAAGTATCGCGGTCACCTTTCTGTTCCGATTGTTTTGATCTCACCAAGCTCGCAGGCCAGCCTGGTCCAAGGTTTCCGCGCGTCTCTCCATCTTCCGGAATCGCCCACGGCGCGACGACGCCTGCTTGCGATGGTAGGGGGCCAGGTGGAGGTCAGGTGAATGAGCCGGCAGCCGGCTGCGCCGTTTCGGGCGGTCAGGAGCCGCGGCCCGGCGGTCTTCCGGCACCCATCGCACAACCATCCAGTAGAAGAGTGAGGGCGCGTTCACAGGCAGCATGGCGACCAAGTCGACCGGCAAGGGCCTGACGGCGCACTACCTGTACACGTTCGGGTGCGCCTTGCCCGTCTCAGCAGCTGCAAGCAGCCCTTCAGACGCGCCCCTGGCTGGCTGGTCAGTCGTCGTGCCACCAGCATGCCATTCCCTGCCTAAACACAAGCCTGCTCTCCCAACAGCGTGCTGCAGAGCGTGCTGGCCGAGGGCGGCGGCGGGGGCGTGTTCACACGGCTTCGCAAGACGCTGGCAAGGGGTGGGGCGGACGGCGAGCCGGCGCCGCGTGTGCTGCAGCTGGACGCGACCAACCGCAAAGTCCTTTCGATCGCACAAGGCACCGCCAAGGAGACCTTCAGCGTGCGCTGCCTTGCCAACCCCGCTCTGCTTTCGGAGTGCCCTTTCATTCGCTAACGAGCGCTTGCTCTTGACGTGCTGGTCAGATCGATGACCTGGAGGGTAGCGTGGAGGACGGTCACGGCAACACCCAGCTGACTGTCACCCTCAAGAGCGGCCGCTCGCTCGCTTTCGACTTCCAGACCGCGCACGACGCGCAGCTGTGCCGCTGGCTGCTGGCAGAGGTGCAGCAGCGCAAGTATGCCGGCATCAGGTAACCTACCAAAACCGGCAGGCTGCAACCATGACTTCACAGATCCCAGGGGAGCCCACTGGAAAGTGATGAGGATGCGGGGCTGCTGCAGCATCCCGCGCAACGTGCTCAAGCGGGGGGCCATCCAGCGCATGGAGCGCAACGGCACCTACTCGGACCACTTTGCGGCGAGCCATCCCTTCCCTTGCCATGCTGCTACCAAGTTTGTTCCGCCTGAGCCAAACCAACGCGATAAGTGGCTGGGCTGGTGCAGGTCCTCGTACCGCAGAAGCTGCTGCTGCTCAGTTCGCAGGCGGCCTCCTACCCGAGCACCGTCCTGTCGCTGGCCGAGGCGGCTGTGTCTTACGAGGAGCTCACGCGCCACATCACCCTCCAGGCACGCTGCCTGCCAGCACAGCAGCAGCACTGCAGAGCCGCATGGTGGCTGAAGCTGCCGCTTGCCTGCAGGTGGGCGGGGAGCAGTATGTGCTGCGGGGAACAACAGACGCGGACGCGCTGGAGTGGAGCGACAGCATCCAGCTGAGCTGCGCCCAACAGTACGCCCCTTTGCTGCAACTGAACAGTAGGCGCCCCACATGCATGCGAGAGCCTCATGGGGAGGTGCTTGCTGCTGCAGGTACGCTGCCCCCACCATCGGCCCTGCGGAGGGGCAGGCCGAGCCGCCGCAGGAGACTGTGCACCAGAGGGAGGCCAGCCTGGGCACCTGGGCCCAAGGCGGCCAGGGCGCGTGGCAGCCGGACGCAGCCGACGACTTCAGCAGCCCGGCGGCTCTGGCGGCCTGGGGCGGCAGCAGCGGCCAGCAGCAGCAGTGGCAGCCAGACAGCGCGGACAGCTTCCAGGCGCAGCAGTGGCAGCCGGACAGTAGCCAGGACTTCCAGCCGCAGGAGTTCCAAGCGCAGCAGTGGCAGCCTGACAATGCAGAAAGCTTCCAGCAGCAGGAGTGGCAGCCGGACAGCGGCGCTGAGTTTCAAGCGCAGCAGTGGCAGCCCGACGCCGCTGCTGATTTCTCGGCGCAGCAGTGGCAGCCTGACAGCGCGGATGGCTTCCAGCAGCAGCAGTGGCAGCCCGATAGCATGGAGGCCTTTCAGCAGCAGGAGTGGCAGCCAGACAGCGGCGCCGACTTTCAGGCGCAGGAGTTTCAGGCGGCGGATTGGCAGCCTGACAGCGCCGCCGGCTTTGCCAGCCAGGAGTGGCAGCCTGAGGCGCCCAGCAGCTCAGATGCTGCCCCTGCTGAGGCGGACTGGCAGCAGCAGCAGCAGCCACAGCAGCCGAAGCTGCAGCTGCAGCCAGCCCCCACCCCGCAGCCTGGGCAGCTGCTGCAGCAGCAGCAGCCGCAGCAGCCGCAGCAGCCGCAGCAGCCGCAGCTGCTGCCGGTGAGGACCAGAGAAGGGCAGCCGGCCCCGGTCAGGCGCGGCAGCACAGCCGCCCCGCAGAGCCCGCAGCTGCAGCCACGGCGGGTCAGCTTTGCAGCGCCCGCCAGCACGCCGCAGCCGCTGGCGGGCGCAGCCGAGCAGCCAGCCAGGGCTGCACGGATCTCAGTCGCCTCGCAGCCGCCTGCGCCAGACCGTGCCGCAGCGCCCAGCCAGCCAGCCGCAGCAGCGGCGCTCTTCCAGCAGCAGCCAGCCCAGGCGCCGTGGGGCCGCAGCTCGCTGGCAGCCGCAGCAGCACGGCCTGCGGAGCCAGTGCTGGTCACACAAAGCCAGGAGCCGGCAGCTGCGCAGCCGCTTCGGCCCCGCCAGTCAGGCGCGGCTGCCAGCATCCAGCCAGCTCAGGCGGCGCAGCAGAGGAGGGCGTCTCTGGCAGCCTCCAGCGGCCGGCTTGCAGAGCAGCAGCCGTCTCAGCCGCGCCCATCGGCAGCACTGCCGCCGCAGCAGCTGGGCAAGCAGCGCGCCTCGCTCGCCGGCCCAGCAGAGCAGCGGCAGCCCGAGCAGCAATCAGCACCTGCGGCAGCGTCCATGCAGCAGCCAGAGCAGCCGAGCAGGCAGCGCGCCTCTTTTGCGACCCCTGCAGAGCAGCTGCAGCCTGAACAGCAACCAGCGGCGCCCATGCAGCAGCCAGAGCAGCCCGGCAAGCGGCGTGTCTCGTTCGCGGCCCCTGCTGCTGCCCTACTGGAGCATGCGGCTGCCGAGGCAGAGGCAGAGGCAGAGGCGGCAGCAGGTCAGCCCAGCAGACGGCAGAGCCTTGCTCCGGCGCAGCCACAGCCCACCATAACAGTGCCAACAGGCCAGCCTCCTGCAGCACCGGCAGCAGTCAGCCCGCCGGAGACCCAGGCAGCTGCAGCGCAGCCAGCCGGCCGCCTCTCCTTGAGGCCCTCACCACCCGCGCAGCCGCAGCCGCAGCCGCAGCCAGAGACAGCTGTGCCTCAGGCGCAGGCTCGGCCGGCAGCTCGGTACCAGAGCAGGGCCCGGCACATGTCCATTGCCGAGGTGGGCAGGCGGCGGGCGTCTGCTGCCGCAGCCGACCTCGCGGGCTTTGGGCCCGCAGCAGCCACGCGTGGCAGCAATCAGCCAGCAGAGCAGCCAGTCATGGAGCCCCGCGTGGCCATTGCGACTCCCGCGCAGCCTGCAGCCCAGCCACAGCCGGAGGCGCCCAGCCCGAGCGCAGAGGCTGCGTCGGAGACAGCAGAGCTCAAGGCCACAGTGGCGGTGCGCGGCCTTCCTGCTGCCTGCATGGCTGCGTTGCCAAGCACAGTGAAATGTGAGGCACTGCTTACTAGGCCTGCTGCTGCTGCTGCTGCTGCAGGAGATCCTGCGGCACCTGCAGCTGCTGCTGGCGGCCAGCAGCCGGGCCGCCGCGCAGCCGCCGCCGCAGCCGCCCGACGCTCCGCCTGAGCCCCCTGAAGAGGCGCAGGCAGGTCCAGAGGCAGAGGCAGCCGCTGGCCCCGAGACGCTTCAGCCAGAGGACAGCACAGCCGCGGCCTTCCCTGGTGAGACTGCTAGCAAAGAACCGTGGCATGTGTCTGGTACGGATTGTGACTGTCCAGTTGAGCGGGAACTGACGCTGCCTGCTCTGCAGATGCCGCAAGGGAGGAGCTGGGAGTCTCGCCAGAGCAGACGCCGAGGCCGCGCTCGCCCCGGCGGGCCAGGCTGCCGCCACAGCTGCGCTCTCACGTCCGGGTGGCCGTGAGGAGCGCGGTCGCGGGGCTGCACAGCGACATCCACCGGCTGCAGGCGAGCCACCTGTTGCTTTCGCTGTGCATTGACGCCTTTGACGACTTCTGAAGCAGAGTGCCTGGCACCGTGCAGCGCTCGCTGACGGAGCTGATGGGCCGCATAGAGCTCCAGAGCCAGCCGGCCGCCCAGCCAGAGGCAGCAGCTGCCAGCCAGGAGTTTGTTTCGGGAAAGCCTTCCGAGGTAGGCAGCCCAGGCACGCAGCCAGCGCAGGGGCAGTTGCGGCGGGAGTCCAGTCTTGCAGCGCAGGCGCAGGAGGCTTCCACCAGCACTGCCTCCTTGCATCGGCCAACTACCTGGTGAGTTTACCTGATCCGAAAAGGTCTGAGAGGAGCAGTGCCTTTCAAAGAAATTGCAGCTGAGCAAGGGCTTGGTTGTGCAGGCGCCAGGCTGGCAGTGCCGAGGCGCTGGTGGCGAGCAGCGAGCAGATCGTCAGCGCCGCCATCGCGGCCGGCGTGGAGGCAGAGGCCGCGCTGGCAGCCATCCGGCAGGCCATGCAGCCGGACAGGCGCTCCGCCGCTGCAGAAGGTGCCTCCCTTTGCGAACACAGCAGCAGAGTCTTTCGTCACTGGCATGCAGCTGAATGGTGCAACATGAGAGAATCCTCTGGCTGCGCTGCAGGCCTGGCAGCCAGCAGCGGCGGTGAGGGCGGCTGGCGGGCGTTAGGGAGGCGAGGCGCTGCCCAGACGGAGCGCAGCGAGCCGTCCCCGACTCGGCTGCGCACCCTGCGGCGCCTGGAGGAGGCCTGGCGGCAGCAGGCTGATGGGTCATCAGGCTGGCAGTGGGGCGCCCCCGAGCCAGAGGCGCCGCAGCGCTCACCAGCTCGCCAGCTCAGCAGCAGCCTACAGCACGGCGGCTGGGCCTCCAGCTCGCCTTGCAGCCCCTGCCAGCGGCGGCAGGCACAGCTGAGGGGTGCCGGCGGCAGCGGATCCGGACGCTGGCTGCGGCGTCGCATCTCTGCTTCGTCTGACAGCAGCCTGGATGCAGAGTAGTGTGTATGTGTGGTTTGTGCAGGGGGGTGTTGGGGTTGGACGAGTGAGTCGCTCGATGCTACCAGCAGACCGCGCCTAGCATACTTGTGCTCTTTTCATACTCGAGTAGGCCCTCTGGGGGCGCAGCTGCAGGCAGGGAAGGCCGCGGCCATGCTCCAGCCAGCATGACAGGAATGCAGCCAGGCAATGCACCAGCCTGCGGATCCCTGGTACTTGGGGGGGAGGGTCAAATGCATCGCTGTTACACTGCCGCAGCAGCCGGGACGGGGCGGCTTTGCAGCGCCCTGCAAGACCAATAGAGCGAGCGAAAACGGAGTGGCGTGGTGGCCATCAGCGGCGCCAGCCAAAAGAGACGCACAGTTTGCGGTTGTGTGTTCGCCTGTGCACGCGCGCGAGTTGCGAGTTGGTCCTAGACGCTGGCAGTCCAGCACCTTGCAAGCGGCCAAATCGCCGCGGGCGCAGACTGGAAAGGGCCCTGTGTTCCTACGCTAGCAAAACTGGCGGCGGACGGCGGCCAGGCGGCGGCCCGCGGCTGTAAAAACGGCCGGCAAAGTCTCCGGCGGCTCAGCACGGCTTCTGCTCCAGGCGGTCGTTCCAGGCGAAGCAGCGCTCGAGCGACGCGAACCAGTCGTCCGTCTGGTCCGTCTCGGAGATCGTCGGCACCGGGTTGGTGCTCATCGCGACGCGCACGACGTCGCCGCGCGCGAGCTCCTGGCGCTGCTTGCCGTCGAAGCAGACCCACGCGGGGCAGCGCGCGTCGTCCGGGATCTTCAGGTCCAGCACCGCGTAGTCCGGCAGCACGACCGGCCTGCGGGTTCGACGCGGCGCGGCGTCGGAAACGCCGCCCGCGTCTGATCCGCAGGGATCCACCAAGGAGGAGGGGCGGCGCGCCTGAAGGAGAGCGAGTGCGGGCAGACGGGCGTGAAGAGGATGGCCGGCACGTTGGGGTGCACCATCGAGCCGCCCGCCGCGACCGAGTAGGCGGTGCTGCCGGTCGGCGTCGCCAGCAGTACGCCGTCGGCCTGCACCTTGGTGATGAGGCGCCCCGACTCCCAGCACTCGATCTTGGTCAGGAACGGGTTGGAGCCGCGGTCTACGACGACCTCGTTGAGCACCTCGTACACGTCGCCGGCCGCCGCCACGGCCGCGCCCGCGCGGATGATCTGGCAGTGCAGCCGCATGCGCAGGGTGATGTGCACGCCCTGCAGGCCGGCGCCAGGCCGTCTCAGTCCCCTCAAGGGCAGGTAGTTAGTGGGAGGGGTAGCAGGCTTCAAAGGCGGCGCAATGCAGCCTCTCGCCTCGCATTGCAAGCCCTCTGCTCCCACCAGAAGGCGGTGGAAAGCAGTGGCGGCACAAAGAGCAAGCATGCAGCACCCCATCCACAAGCAGTGGCGGGAGCAGAGGCGCGCACCGCGAGGCCGCCCTCGCGGTCCAGCATGCACTCGGACAGGTCCTCCCGGCCATGGATCACGCCCCTCAGGTCGCGCACGTAGTTGTCCCACAGGTGGTTGGTCAGGAAGCCGAGCGAGCCCAGGTTGAAGGCGATCAGCTGCGGCCACAGAAGGGGGGGGGGTGGGATTTCAGAAAATCACCCCTGCCAATAAGCTGCTCTCAAAACAGCAGTGCTCAGCCACGCGTTTGCGTCAGTGGTGCTGCTTCCTGCCCTGCTGCTAGACGGCTGGGCGAGCCCTGGGCAGGCCTCCATGGCTCGCAGCCCTCACAATGCGCGCGGCTGAGCAGCTGCTACAGCGGGCACTGAATCGGCAGCGGGGGCTGGTGAGGTAATGCAGGAGTAAGCAAGGCGCACCGGCGGCATGGCGCGCTGGAAGAGGGAGGAGGCGTGCAGCACGACGCCGTCGCCGCCGAGGCACGTCACGAAATCGACAAACCGGTGCAGCCTGCGGGGGGCCAGGGGCAAGGGTTCAAGCAGACGAGCCAGGCAGGAGTTCAGCGCAGCCTTCCCTGACATTGCAGGCAAGCAGGTGCCCAGGCTGAGGCCTGATCGGAACCGGTGGCGTGTGTCGACACTGGTATGGAGGCAAACATGTGGCTGAGATGCTGCAGGTAGCTCGGCACAGGGCTTGGAGGGGAACGAGTGCCTGTGGACGTCTGCCTCCCCATACGTCGACACCAGCTCCTGCTCCTTGTAGCCCGCCTGCAGCGGCCGAACAGAGGCGCAGATCAGCCCAACGCGCTCAGGCATGGCCGCAAGCAAGGCAAGCTTTCTGCTTTTTGGCCAGCATCTGGCAGTCGCGGCACAGCGGCAGCAGCCCTCGACAGCAGGACAGCCAAAGCAGAGCAGGAGCAGCAGCCTGCCGGGCTGCGAGCCTTTCTGAGGCACAGTCGACCAAAAGGCGAAAGAACCAATTGGGCAGCAGCTGCACGACCACAGCAAGGTAGCCTGGAGGGATGGAACCCCACCAGCGCCTCGTACTCCTGTGGCTCGACGATGATCCGCATCCCCTCATCCTTGCCCAGGTACGAGACGGCCGCCAGGAACTCGTCAAAGAGCTCGTCCCCCAGCTTCTTCAGGACCAGCACGCTGCAGCAGGGCCCATGGCAGGCTCAATGGCTGCCGAGATCAGGAGCGGCGGGGGCGAGAGCGTGGCCTCAAGGCGCACCACCGCGGCCGGGTTTTCCAGGCGAGCAGGTGCTGCTGCGTGCTGGGATGCGCAAATGCCAAGCATCCGGAGGCTGCAGCGCGAAAACTGAGGTCAGTGGCTGGGCGGTCAAGGAGAGCGCAACAAGAGCATGCTGGACGAAAAGCAGACCTTCAACGGTTTCCCTGGAGCAGCTGAAGCCGTCGCGCCGAAGGATGTACAGGTCAGCCTTCTTCGGTAGCCGCCTGCGGCGTCGAAGCCGGCTGAGCTAGTGCGGGGCCGGACATCAGGCCCCATCCTTGGCCTAGGGCCAGATGCTCGCGAAAAGGCCGGGCTGTGAGGCTGCAGCGATGTCGTTCCGGGCCCAGCTGCATCCCGCCGCCATGCTGAGGAGCCGTGACGGGCGCTGGGCGGGCGGACAGAGCGTGAAATCTGCCGCCCAGAGAGAATTCGCACTCGGTCAGCGCGCTCGGCTCCGACAGCGTGTCCGGCGCGGGCGCCGTCGTGATCGCCGCTGGAGCCGAGACATCGCGCCCGCTGGTGCTCGCCTCCCCGCCGTTCCTGTTCAGCGCCGGGCCGGGCGGTGGCGAGGGGAGGCGCGCGCGCGCGGGCGCCGCTCTGCTGCGGCGACCGCGGGCCTGATGCGGCGCCCGCCTCGTGCTGCGGCCGGTGCGGCCCAGCGGCTGGGCGGGCAACCGTTGCCCGCCCCAGACATCCGGCCTGGGGGTAGGACTCATTCCGACTAAGCGAGCTCGGCAGAGCGGGGCCTCGGCGCAAGCGATCAGCTGCTCCTACGCTCGCTTAGCAAGTAGTTGGGATTGTGTCGGACGCCTTGACTGCGGCTGGATCGACAATGCGGGGACATTGGGGCCTTAGACACTTTCTGGGAGGGGCGAGCCACTGATTGCGAGGATCTGCTTGGTAGCTGGCTCTGGCCGGCGATCAAAGCGTGCAGACTGCAGCTGAGAGTGGCAGATTGGACGACATGCTTGGGCCTGTCGCTGAGCAGGGCTCATGGACCGATTTCACGGGCGGGGCATGCGGGCCCCTCATCTTTCAGGTCAACGGCAGCGAAACGAGGAGCGAATGAAATGCCAGCGGCGGTGGCTCATCGCAAGAGCGAGCGCGCAATCTGCTCCTTGGCGCTGGCCAGCGCCTTGGAAATCGTCTGCAGCCGGTGGACATGCCCCTCAATTTCGCTTGCAAGGGACCAGAAAGCTCCCAGGCTGGCTTTGGTGAGTGTGCTGACCTGCTCCGCAAGTGGCAGCTCGCCCTCTGCGCCCCGCATGGACACGCGGCTGGCCACAGTCGCGGCATCGGTCTCCAGGATCAGCCTGCGGCCACTCTCTGTGGGCTCAGCTCCACCAGCTCCGTCACAAGGGGCACAACCACACATCAGCAGAATAGCACTCACCCGCCCGCGATTATCTCATCGATGGCCAGCAGCACCAGGTCCAGGTTCTCCAGCACAGTCTTCTTCTCGACCGCGCCGCTGCAGCCGGCGGCTCAGCCGCTCAGTTTCGGGTGCCCTGTGGCTGAGCGTGCGTTCAACAGCAGCCTGACTATGGAAGCGCATCCACTCCCAAGAGAAGGACAAGCCCGGGCACATCTCCAAACCAACGAGCATGCAACTTGCTGCGGCTGCAGCAGTGGAGTTATGCACGCAGTAGGAAAGGGCAGTGGCGAGGTGAGGAGTGAAGTGAAATTATGCATCAGTCAAGCATTGAAGGTGCACGAGTTGTGGCGAGAGTGGGTTGAGAGCCGGACCGCAGCAGCAGGCCAATCGACTCGTAGAATCCCTGGAGCACGGTGTACAGGATGAGCTCGTTCTCTTCCTGCGACCCCGTCACGTAGAAGAGCAGGTCGCCGACTGTCTTGTAGACGACAGTCACGTTGTCAAACATCGTGATCTCCGCTGCATGACACCCCGGACAGGAGTCAGGTGCATGCTGCCGGTGCGGCTGATTCCTCTGGGAGTGCAAGCTGGACAGGCGGCTCACCCTCGCCCCGCGCATTCGTGCCTCTCGTCTTGGCAAAGACGGACTTTTCAAAGTTCGCCTGGGCGGTCACTGACGACCTGCATGGTGCCGCAGAGGCGGAGAGGTCAGGGCGGCTGCACAGAGCGCGCAGGCTGAGCTAGGGTGCTCCTGGCGCCCAGTCGGCAGCAATGCACCAGCTTCATGCTTCCTTGCTTCCAGCAGTGCTGAAGGACCTGGTGCTCTGGGCACCTGGAGGATTTCAGCTGCAAATCAGGTGGTGTTTGCTGTGGATCGAGGAGCAGCGGGATTTCAGGGCGGGCACACACCACTCTGGCGCGTAGTACTTGACGGCTATGCGCTTCCCCTCGCTGTCCAGCAGCAGCATGTTCTTCACGACCGGCACAGTCGGGTCGACCTCCATCGCGGCCGCCTGCCGCAGGCGCGGCGCACTCCCGCCGGGTCTAGCGCCTTTTCAGGCGCGCGGAGGGCCCGCCCGCGCACTCAGTCAGGGCTTGGGACGCGCGGCTTCGGGGGGGAAGGGGTGTAAATGCAATCACGCCGGCTGACCAACGGCAACTCTGCTCAAGCGGCTCGGTTCTCTGCAAGCACCAGCGTATGCTCGGAATGGTTGATTGCTTCCGTCCTGTTGCCTGCGCATTTCCTGCAGGCAACCTGGAAATGGCAAGCTTTCTCGCGCCCGGTGAGGCCTTTGGAGAGTGCGTACAGTGACCAGGAAGTGCAGAAGATCTTTAGATTGGATTGCATCATCGCTTGAAGTCGAGGGGTTCAGGCGCTGTCCGCTGATCATCACCCCCATCGGGCCAGTGCAGCCGGGCGTCGTGCAGCCTGCTGGCGCCGAGGGTCTGAGGAGCCAGGCGCCAGAATGCCGGGCTTCAACGACGACCTGGCCGCGCGCAACGCGTACCTAGTCAGCCGCGGCTTCAAGGCGCCCGGCTTCACCAAGACGGGCACCACCATCGCCGGCGTCATCTTCGCGGTGCTGCTCCTTGATGCGCTGCCTAGAGCACTTTCTTGGCCTACATCTGCGCTTCTGAGAGCTCTAGCTTCACCAGTCCCGGGTACTCTGGCAGGCCATGCACCTCGCCAACCCGGCCTGACTGCTCTGCAGGATGGCGTCGTGCTGGGCGCCGACACGCGGTCCACTGCCGGCAGCACCGTCGCCGACAAAAACTGCGAGAAGATCCACTTCATCGCGCCGAACATCTACTGCTGCGGCGCCGGCACGGCGGCTGACACAGAGAATGTGACAGGCACGTCCTCTCCGCTGCCCTCCTCTCCCGGGCTCCTGACCGTCATGAAGGTGCCAACACGGCTGCCTGCTGCAGGCATGGTGTCCTCTAACCTGGAGCTGCACCGCTACGCGACGGGCCGCGAATCCCGCGTGGTGACCGCGATGACGCTGCTCAAATCGCACCTGTTCCGCTACCAGGGCCACGTGAGCGCGGCGCTCGTGCTGGGCGGCGTCGACTTCCAGGGGCCGCACCTCTTCACGGTGCGACCCTGCCACCTCCCCCGCCTGTGCCCCTGCATCGACACGTGCTCAAGAGCGTGGGGGGCGGGAAAGCCTGCTGCCTGAGTCATCAACGGACAGCTCGAACTCTCTTGCAGAGGGGCCTTCCCCCTTGTGCCTGTTGCCTGTCATACGATTGGCCGCGCAAGGGAGCCTGGTAAAGTGTCTGCTCCTTGGATCAGTGCCAGCTGGTCAAAGATGAGCTCAGCAGCTCGGCCTCACGACTGCCACCTCGGCTGCTGCAGGTGCACCCGCACGGCTCCACCGACAGCCTGCCCTTCTGCACGATGGGCTCCGGCAGCCTGGCGGCGATGGCCGTCTTTGAGGAAGGCTTCAAGGAGGGCCTGGGGCGGGACGAGGCGGTCGCGCTGGTGGCGCGCGCCATCCGCTCAGGCACCTTTCTTTCACCCTGTTTGCTCTCATTGAGCGCTTTGGTATGCCGACAACTGTGTTCCTGGGCTCCCTCTGTTGCTGCCATTGACATTTTGCGCCCCCATGCTGCCGCTCCTGCACTCAACCTCGCTCGCGCCATGCAAGCACCAAACCACTCACTTTCATGCTGCATCGTTCCGCTGCAGTGCCTGGCCCCATCTGCTCATTGCTGCCAGGCACTGCAGCAGCCGATTGCCATCTGGCAGCGACCATCAGCCAACAATCCCCCACCCCTGCTTTGTCGGTCCGTGACCAGCTACCCTGCCCGCCTCCAGGCATCTTCAACGACCTGGGCAGCGGCTCCAACGTCGACATCTGCGTGATCACCAAGGGCAAGGTCGAGTACCTGCGCAACCACGAGCTGCTGCAGGGGCGGACCTACGCGCGTGCCAAGCCGGTGGTGTATGCGCCCGGCACCGCGCGTGCGCCGCTCCCCTCCTCCCGCCGCTGTCCCTGCCCCATCAGCCGTCCATGCTTTCCCAGCTCGGGCAATCTTCATGGGCCTTCTCCCTCTGCTTTACGTGCTTCCTTGTGGCGTCTTGCACGGAGCGAGGGGCACTGCTAGATGCGTTTGTCTGAAGAGTGCGGCAGCTGAGGGCCAACCAACTGTGTGTTTGACAAGCATGCAGTTGCCCGCCCGCACACCTCTTGTAAGCAGCATGAACCTGTGCCCGTTAGTTTGAGGTCTCTGTGTTCAACCTTCTTGCGAGGCTCGAGCTGTCTGCTGCTGCCGCCTGCAGCGGTGGTCAAGGAGAAGGTGGAGCTGCTGCGGAAGCACGTGGACATCATCGAGGGCGAGCCGGCGGCAGAGGACATGGACACCAGCTGAGCCTGCCTCGCTCGATCGCGTGCCGCGTGGTGTGCCATAGTGCAGCTGTCGTGTTCCGCAGCCGCTGTAACCGACTTGATTGGCATAGTAGACCACTAGACTTCATCCGAGTCAGAGTCACAGTCACTGATCCAAACTACAAGCAAAGTGCAGCGGCTTAATCACGCAGCGCGGTCGCTCGTCAACTCGACCGCAGCCCCGGTGGGCTCCTCGTTCGCCGCCGGCGGCGGCTCAGCAGGCTCCTCGGGCCCGGCCGGCAGCCCGCTGCTGCCAAAGCGACCGCTCTTGGGCCCCTCCGGCGCGTGGATGGCGGCGATCTCCTCCTCGCCGAGCTGCGGCCGCTCGGCAAAGCGGCGCCGCCGCAGCGAGGCCCGGAGGGCGCGCTCCTGCTGCTCCGCGCGCGCCGCCTGGGCCCGCCGGTAGTCGGCGGCCAGCACCCAGCGCCAGACGCGCGCGCGCCACTGCTGTTCGGCCTGCGACTGCTGTTCCCACTGCCACTGCTGCTCCCAGCTGTCCGCGTGTGCCTGCCCAGCACCAGGCTGCCACCGATTGCCCTGGTGCTGCTGCTGCGAGACAGCCTGGTGGCGGTGCACCCAGGCCGGGCGCTGCGGCCGCGCAGGCTGGGAGCGGGGTCCCCTCGGCTGGCTGGGCTGGTACCCGCGGGGCTGGGGAGCGCTGGCGCCCTGATCCGGCTCAAACTGCCGCCGTGGCTGGAAGGGGCGCGCGCTAGGCCGCAGCCGGCTCGCTTGCTTTGCGGCCTGCACCATTCGTGGCAGCTTTCTGAGGCACTACCCACAACTTGCCCGGCCCATGAGAACGGAGGAGCAAACAGCGCAATCCTTGAATCCCCATGCAACTATCAATGAGACACCCGGTTTGGGGACTTTACAGGGCATCTCACCGGCTGAGGTCTGCTGCCGCCGGCCGTAGAGCGAGATGGCTCATGCACCGTGCCAGCCTCTCCCTGACCGGGCTGCCCCTGCTCTGTGCGCGCCTCGACGAGAGGCTGCTGGCTGGCTGAGGCGTCTGCCCTGCTGGCGGCCGTTCGCGCCTTGTGCCGCTGCGCCCGCTTTGCCATGCTGGCGGTGACGTTCCTGGGGCTGTAGTAGACGCTGGGACTGTCAGGCTCCTCGAGCGTCACTGTGCTGGCCGCACTGGCAAAGTCTGAGCTGCCTGCCGAGCTGCCGGCCTGCAGGGCCGCCCCAGCCTGCATTGCTGCCCCTGCCAGCTGCAGCTGCCGCGGCTGCGGAAGCTGCCACGGCCCCAGCGGAAACTGCTGCTGGCCCGCCCGCGCCACGAGATGCAGCTGCGGCTGCTGCAGCGTGCGGCAGGAGAGAGGCCCGTGCATGTGCCGCCGCCTGAGCTCCTGCCAGTCCTGCAGCTCCCGCGCGTGCTCCTCTGGCGTCAGCAGGCCCCCCGACGAGGCTGAAGCGGGCGTGTCCGGCTGCTCATCGTAGGCGCAGCCGCCCAACAGCTTCAGCGGCGGGTCATACAGCAACTTGGTGGTCTGGCTGTCCGTCCTCCCTGCAGCAGCAGCAGCAGCTCATCTCCGGCAGACGTCCTGGCTGGCAGCAGCCCAAGCCACGATTCCCTGGTATGCCACAATCATACAGAAAATCACTGCATGCTGTGCAATTCTGTGTGGGGTACAAAGCTTGCCTAGGGGCGCCCAGGCCGACCCTTGGCTCTGCACCTCCGTTTCCGAGGCCGCTGGGGCAGGCGCATGCTGCGGGCTGCGTGCCTTGCTGGCACCGGCTGGCTGCGCCTGGCTTTGCACCTCGCCAAAGTCGTGCGGCTGCTGAGGGCACCAGCGCTCGCCCGCGTTGGAGCACTCATCGCTGGCGAGCTCGAACTCGTCAGGGAAGCCCATCGACTGCCAGCTGAGCTCTGGCACCTCCAGCGGCGGGCTATCAGGCTGCAGCTCTGGCGTGCGGCTGCGGCGCTGGCTGGGGCCGCGCTCCGCGCTGCAGGCGCTGGCTGTTGCGAGCTGGGGCGTGCAGGCCCGCTGGATTCCGCTGTCTTCGGCTTCAAATGGGAGGCCATCAAAGACCGACCAAACGTACTCGGGCGCGGGAAAGATCAGCTCCGGAGGCGGCGTGTCTTCCGCCAACACACGGTTCAGCAGGTCCTCCGTCATCTCGCTCCGCTCAGCAAGTGGTTGCTGGAGGCTCGGCTCGAGCTGCCGGTCTGCGCCAAGGTCTGCGCGCGCGCAGAAAACGCCAGTCAGCGCGCACTATTCTCCCAGTTCACATCCCGCAACCACCAGAAGATGCAGTCGCCGTGCGGGCAGCAACGCGCCTCGGCGGGACTCGGGCGTCCTGGAACGCTCGCGCGCGTAAGGCTGGTTCACGCTCTTGTTGGACCGCGCGCGGGTGCCGCCGCGTGCCGTCCGCCGTCCGGGCATACTTATTCCTGCTGCTTTATTGGGGTGTGGCGCTCTGGCTGGGCCGTCGGCGGCTCGTCGAGGTGTATTTGGGTTCCCGCCAAACAGGGTTTGAAAAACAAGGGCAAGCCTCATTTCTGGCAGACGCTTATCAAGATAAGCGGCCTGCAGCCGTCACTCTTATCGGCCACAGCAGCAGCGAAGGAAGCCAGCTCGCACGCCTATCAAGGAAGGTCAGTTTTTCCACGCTGACCCGCATCGCCGTTGGGGAGAGCCGCGCGGCTCTGCCGAACGCGCTCAGCTGGTTCGCCGCCGCGCAGGATGCGGAAGTTTGCTCTCGTCTGCATCACTGCGCTCGTGCTCAGCGCCGCAAACGGCCAGGCACCAGCGCCCGGCGGCTCGGTAATTGGCCGCATCTCTGAAGGCCCCGCGCGCTCTCCCGTCGCCAGCCAGCTGGTTCCCGTCCCTGCGGGTACGGTGTATTACCAGAGCAATGCGGCGTACGAATGGGAGGGTGAGCTTCCGTCCCCCATCAGTTCGCATGCTTGTTTCTGGCATGTGCTGCCTCAGCTGCCGTCCATTGACGCTCGACTGCGTCCTCTCAAAGGCGAAGGTGCGCCGGAGGATTGGTGCAAGGCCTCACAGGATGCCAAGTGCGTCTGCCAGTCGGGTGCGCTCCATCCACCCTCTTGCCCCAGGTAGCACCGCTGCAGCAGGCGCCACTTGCCTAGATGATGAGGTCCTGAATGCACTGACGTCTCCTTGTGATCTCTGCCAATGGCAGGGCGGCTGCAGAGTCCCGTCGACCTGGGTCCTGACACGCTGCGGGCTGCCGGCATCACCGCTAGTGAGCCCACCGCGACTCTGCCTGCAACGCCTCGCTTCTGGCTGCACCACTGCCATTGTGTGCCACGTGCAGCTCTGGCTGTGCAAAAGCAGAGGCGGGAGAGGCTCATGGGAGCCGCCCAATGCCCAGGCTGACAAGAGCCTTGTTTTGCCTTGTCTTGCAGACCTGCTGCAGCAGCCGTACCAGCAGGCCCTGACTCCCAACTACTCGACGGCTGCACTCGTCAACGTCAGCTGCCCCGGTGCGTCCCCCCACAGCCCCATGTAGCACCTCCTCTTGGCGGGCGGCTGCCTGCGCTTTGGGGGTCCGCTGACCTGTGGGGCCTGCATGCCTGCAGGTCACGGCACTCCGCAGGCAGCGCTCCCCTCATCCACTCCTCTCCTTACGCCCAACTCTGCTTCAAGTGCTTCAGGCAGCTGCCTTGCGTGACAAGAGTACTGAGGGGACAGCAGAGCTGCTGTGCTTGACATCGCTGCGTCTCGTGCTGTGGCCTCCCCCTCACGTCAGTCCCCTGCCCTGCCGCCTTGCAGATCAACGTGGCGCCCGGCAGCCCGAAGGGGACGCTGTCCTTTGGCAACCGCACCTTTGAGCTAGTGCAGGCGCGCCCCTCTGCCGCATCCTCACGCCCCTTCCGCCCGCCCACTCCTGCTTGCCAGAACAGGAAGGCGCACAAGCCCGCCTGCGCCCAGTTGCTGGGCTCTCCTTCCAAGTCAAGGGGACCGTCCCCCTGCCTTGCCTCCTGCACACGAACTTCCCTTCCCGTGAGGCATTCTTGGCGGGGCGTCAGCGCAAGAGAGGCAGCATCGCTTGCTTCCTCCCGCTGCTACTGAGAGATTGCTGTGGCCCGCCGCGGCTCTGCAGATCCACTTCCATGCCGCCGCAGAGCACGCCTTCAACGGCAGCCGAGCCGACCTCGAGGCACACATCGTGCACCGCGACCCGACCACCAGTGAGCCGCCTGCGCCCCTCACACGAGGCCTGCAAGCCCAATGTGCAGCCAGGCTGCGCCTCGTTGCCATCACAGCCGCCTTGCGCACCACCATGACTGCCCGCGCACATGCACAGATGCTGTCCAACCAGTCCGACTGCTGCATCAGCCGGCAGGTTTCCTTGCAGCACCACACTTGGCCCCTTGCGTCTGCATGCTGTCAGCAGCTCGTGAGCACGCCGCAGCAGCCACCCAGGAGGCCGCAGGGGCGTTTACTGAGGCGGTCCTCTCTGTCCGCCTGCAGATGGCCTGGCGGTCTTCGGCTTTGTGTTTGAGCGCAGCCTCACGCCTGACCCGCTGCTGGCCCTCGCCCTCGCCAACCGGCCGACCAATTACGTGAACGGCTCCGACGGCCAGCGGCAGTGGAACACCACGGTGGTGCCAGCCCCCGTGGACATGCAGGCGCTGCTGTCGCCTTACTTTGCCGGGCGAGCCCCTCCCCTCCGCTCCCCTCAAAGGCCAGTAGGCAGGCTGCCGCTCGGCCGGCCTTCTGTTCTGCAAGCAGCTTCTTGCGCGCATGCGCAGAGATGGGAGCCATGCATGCGCCCGGATTTGCCTAGAGCATGCCTCCCAAGCTCATCGGGTGCATGTCGCCGGCCTGCATGCTTGCATTGCATGCATGCATGTGCAGTCCATGCATGCGCCTCAACTGCCTAGCCACGAGTCTGCCTGCCGACAGCTGATGGTTGGCATCCTGCCTGCATGCATGCATGGAGCATCGTTCACACTCGGCACGCCAGCTGCATCGACTGCTGAGCCACAAGTCTGACTGCCACCCTGCTCACTCCCGCTCCTGCTGCTGCCCTGCTGCAGGCACTTCCTCTACTACCAGGGCTCGCTGACCACGCCGCCCTGCACCGAAGGCGCGGCCCTTCCTCCCTCGCACATCCTTGAGTCCTGCAGTGGACAGTGCGCATCGCAGTTCAGATCTGCGTCAGGCGCTTCTCGACCCTGCTTCCAGCTGTGTGTGCGCGAATTGCCTGGCCTCGAGCAGTTTTTTTGTTGGCTGTGGCCGCGCCCAGCCTCCTGTGCCTCCAGGCGAATGCCTCTGCCAGGCCGTGCTGCAGACAGCGACCCGAAGAACCACTGCTGCAGGCGTGCAGTGGTTCTTCTTCCCGCGCATCCTGCCCCTCTCCGTCCGCCAGCTGGCCGACTTTGAATCGTACCAAGGTCAGGCCCCCGCCCAGTCCAACTCCCATCTCCAGCCTCCCCTTCTGCCGCAGCCAATGCTCTTGGCCTGGCCGCCCTCGCCCCATTCCAGCCCCCTTCGCTTGGCTGCGAGCCAGTACCTCCCACAGCCGCCTGCCAGACACGTGCAGCTGCTGCTGCCCCCTTTGGGATTCTGATGCCAACAGCGGCCTTCTGCCTGCAGGCGAGCAGTTCGCAGGCGCAGAGACGATTCCCAGCAACAACCGCCCCACGCAGCCGCTGAACGGACGCACCGTGGAGCTCTACTGAGCGCCGCCGGCCCTTTCCCCCATGACAAACACTGAGTACCCCCCATAGACACTGACTACACTGTAGCGGCTGCCTCCCACACAGCACTGCAGCACTTTGCTCGCTCGGGACAGAGGGACTTTTGATGGGGTGGCCGGCCGGCTGGCTGCTTGCTTGACGGCAGTCAGCCTGCCGCCGCGCCCCCCCCTGCCCCCAACAGCAGCTTGCCCCGAAGTTTGTGCTGCGGCCCTGCAGCTTCGCGGGCCCAGCCCCATAGCTTTTTTAGTAGCCCTGCTCACTGATACCTCCACCCTTGCTCAGGGGCCCAAGCCGCCCCCCCGAAGTTTTGCAGCGGCCTGCGGTTGTGCAGGCCCCTAGCCTTCCATGTCTCTGTTTCCGTCACTGCTTCCCAGCAGGGGCCAGCTTCCTGCTCAGCCGCTGCCGTGCAGCGGCCCCTGCTCACAGCGGGACTCGAGTTTGTGCGGGGCTCTGCTCGTGCGCAGAGCCGCCGCCCGCCCAGCCGTCTGCTTTATCGCCCCTCTGCTTTGACACTCAGGTTCTTCAGGCGCAGGCGCGAGCTGCCCGGGTTTTGCCGGAGCCTGCACTTGCGCAGCGCAGCCGCCCTTTGCCTCTTTTCTGAGGACAAGTCTATCCGTTCCACGCAAACTCTTTTTCCCCGGGGCGGACAGCCCCCAAGTTTTGCCGCGGCCTGCGCCTCCGCAGACTCGCGCCTGCTCTCTGCTTTCCCTGCGCTTTTCGGGTGGTGGGCCATGGCTGCCGCTGCTTGCAGCACAGCCAGACTGATCAAAGCAGCAAGAGGCCAGTTCTGTCTGTGCCTCGTGTTCATAACATAGCGCGGCAGTTACAGCCGACTAGCAGTTGCATGAGTGGCTGTGCAGCCAAGGGACGATGATACACTGCTCCAAGATGAGCACAGTGAGAACAGCCTTCCGTTTGGACTTCACTGCATGAGCCGGGTCTGGTGCGGCCATGACTGAAGCGACTCCGTGGATGAAGTGGCAAGTGCTGGTGATCCGATGAGAGAGCGACTGAGCTCCCCTGTGTGTACATAGGCGATACAATACAGACTTGGGCTGCGCACGGCACCCGGCATGAGCACTTGCATGCGCTTGCTAGCTCGTTTTCACCAGCATCGCCTGCTTACTAGCGGAGGCTGGCAGACAGTCATGCGAGCTGCCCATGCGCAGCACAGCACCTGTCGTACTGCTGTTCGGCCGGCGTCATTTGCACCAGCAGCCCCCGGGAAAGCCAGTTCTGCTGGATCAGCCGCAGCATCTACCAGCTCTGATGGTCCTTCTCGAAGCATTCAACTCACTCTCAACCAGTCGCACTCGCTCTCACCCAGTCACACTCGCTCGCTCGCTCGCTCACAGAGGCTTCCGCACAAAGTGCGCCAGGAACTCCCGGTTGCCGGCGGCCGCGCCGCGGATGGGGCTGGCCATGCGGCCGCGGCAGTCAAAGCCAAGCGCCTCGATGCCTCCTGTCACCCTCTCCAGCACACGGCCGTGCACCGCCGGGTCCGCCACCACCCCGCCCTCTCCCACCTGCAGCCAGTCGCAGCAGGTTCAGCGCCGTGGCAGGCTCAGCGAGCAGCTAGCCCTTCTGCCGTTGCAGCAGCGGCAGATGCTACCAGAAGGCTGCCTTGCAACAAACGCGTGTGCTATCAGAAGGGAAGCGGAGCCGCGCCTCCTCCCTCGCTGCCTCAAACTGCGGCTTGATGAGGGTCACCAGGCCCGCGTCAGGCGCCAGCAGCTGCCGCAGGCTCGGCACGACGGCGAGCAGGCTGATGAAGGAGAGGTCCAGGCTGGCGAGCTGCACCGGCTGCTGGCCGGGCAGGTCCCGCAGCTGCAGGTGGCGCACGTTGGTCCGCTCCAGGATGGTCACCCGGCTGTCCTGTCGCACCCGCTCTGCCACCTGACCCAGCAATTCTTAGCCGTATTAGCCGCGCCCACAGCGCTTTCCGGATGATATTTTCCTTTCCAGGTGACGAAGATGGTAGCCACCTGGCCATAGCCGACGTCGACACCGATGACATGGGCGGCGCCGCGCTGCAGCAAGCAGTCGGTGAAGCCGCCTGTCGAGATGCCGGCGTCGAGCGCTCGGCAGCCGTTCACGTCGATGCCAAAGTGATCCAGCGCGGCCTCGAGTTTGTACCCAGCCCTGCGTGGGCGGTCATGTAAGCCTCCTGGCCGAACTTTTCAGAGCCACCGCCATGTGCATGTTCTGGGAGGCTGGCCTGCAGACAAACTTCTCGCGCCTGGCCGTCAGCCGCACGATGGCGTCTGTCTTGACCTGTGCGCCCGCCTTGTCGATGACCCGATCGTCGACCAGCACCTTGCCCTGGGCGATCCAGGAGCGGATGGCGGCCTGCGCCTCGTCGGGGAACAGCTCGAAGCAGACCTCGTCCAGCCGCCGCCTCTGCAGCAGAGAAAGAGATCTTCCATGAGCCAACGACTGTCTCAGCGGCCCCAGAGGCCAGCAGACAGTGAGAATCGGGCCTCGCGAGATTTCCGAAAGGCCGAAGTTCGCACCCGGCTGGTGCGGCCGTCAGATTGACGCGTCCCTGCGATCACAAAAGGATCAAGAGATCGATATGCGGCCGAAAGCATCAGCGCATTCTCAGAGCGGAGGCAGGCGCCACTACACAAGCAGGATGTGCTCACCTAGTGCCCGTAGGCGGGCCTGGGCTGGCGCGGCCAGCCGTGAACAGCTACCAAGTGGCCTCGGCAGGCGCCAGAGGCGGCCAGCCATCCGGCATCTGGGCTGCTTGGCCCATGCAGGTCGCAGGGTTGAAGCTGGCAATACTGGTATGCATGTGCAAGGCAGGGCTCAGAGACTGCTCACAAGCAGCTGCCATCGCGGCCGCAGTCTCGACCGTTGGTCCAAAAGAGCTGCCTGTGGCGATTCTGGCAGCCGCTCAGCACAGGCAGGTAAGGCGCCGCTCATGCCGCCCACCGCCAGCTCGCAAGCTGGCCCCACACATGGCTGCAGCACTGACAGCACCGCCAGCAGCCATTCAAACTGGACGCACCCGCCCGGCCGTTTGCAGAAATTGGGGCCGAAAGCGGAGCCATTCGGGCGACTCGCAAACAATCTTCTCTTCTCTCTGCCGCCCCCCGCCTCGGCCCCTCCTCAGCCGGCGGCCGGCGCGGGGTGTATGGCCGTGAAGTGCAGCCGCAGCAGCTGCAGCTGCGTCTCCTTGACGCACACGCCGCTCTGGCTCCACTGCAGGCAGCAAGCAGCACACGCAGCCTCAGCGCCCCTCCCGCCCCTCTTCTCGCTGCTGCCAAGGCAGCGAGAGAGCCGTCAGGCGCTGCCCATCCAACCAAGCAGCTGCAGAACGCTGCCAGCAGGGCAGAGCAAGGCTTGCCTGCTGGTCGCAGTGCTGAGAGCACAGCTGCTCACAAGGCGCGAAGAGGGGGGGGGGGGGGGTGCCTCGAAATCCTCCCACTGCAGCCCGGACTGCAGCGCCTCCAGCTGGCCGGGCGGCTGCGGGACGCCCAGGCTGCGCAGTTTGGGCAGCGGCAGCGCCTTGCGGCAGCGGGCAAAGCGGTACCGCTCCGGCTGCAGGCCAGCACACCCGGCCGCCCTTCAGACTCTCACCCATCCAGGTGCGGCGGTCGCATGCAAGCCTGCTGCAGCACCCCTCCCGGCTCTGGCAGCTGGGCGAGGCTGGACAGTGGGGTTGCGGTGCTCGGGATGGGCACCTGGTTGGGCTCGCCCTGCTCGCCGACGCTGCCAGGCGACTCCAGCGAGACTTCATACCGCTCCCTACGGCCCATTCCGGGGCATCAGCCGAAGGAGCCTTCCTGCTCCGCAGCCTCCTCCAAACAAAATGGCAGCCTACAAGCATGCACTGGCGCGGCTGCATCCATGGCAGCGCCGCCCTCCCCTGTTCCTCTCACCCCCTCGGCTGGAAAGTCAGGTTGGAAACCCGAGCAAAAGCAGCGCCGATGCTTGCTGAAGGTGGCCTTTCGATCGGTAGCAGCCTCGCACCCCCGCCAGGCGTTCTGCGGCCCTTAGCAACGGGATGGCATATGCTTATTGGGGGGGGGGGGGGGGGGG
>BHFV01000003.1:0-12192 GCA_003568905.1 Trebouxiophyceae sp. KSI-1 | reverse complement strand
GGGGGGGGGGGGGGGCGCTCACCGCGCCGTCTCGACGTACAGCACCTCCTTGCGCAGCCGCGCGCTCGTCAGCTGGCTCGGCTTGAGCCCGCGGTCCGCGATGACCTGCATCGAGTACTTCAGCCAGGGCTCGTTGCACAGGTTGTACTGCATCGGCACCTCCTGCGTGCCCAGCACCGAATTTGCACCGCTCAGCCAAAAAACCAAAACACGGCAGAGCAGAGGAGTAGACACGCGAATGTCTGCGCCGGCGGCGAGCTGCGTGGCTTGCTGCCGCAGGTGGCCTGGCGGGCATGTCTCTGCCGCATGCTTGCTGCCAGGCCGGGCTTGGCAGCGGGGCATGTCTGGCTGCTTGAGGTCCCAGGACTGTCAGCTCCCTGCCCCTCCCCTCTCTCCCGACATGCCAACACCGCCCTCGCCCGCATCTTGCACACCTCATGGCCGCTCGACGGCACAAAGCGAGCTCTGCGGCTCTCTGACTGTGAGTCTGCGACTCGGCACTCAGCACTCAGAAGCTGAGTCGCGAGCAGCGAGCAGCGCGCCTGCATCGCCTTCTGGCGGCGCTCCACGCTGGAGGAGGCGGCCCGCGTGCCGATGATGCGCTCGGAGTGGGCGGGGGCAAAGGTGGGCAGCACGGCCGCGCTGCCGTCGGGGAACGCCTGCAGCGGCTCCTCTGCGCCGCGCCGCGTCCGCAGCCAGCACTTGACCACCTGCAAGCCAGGCGGGAGGGTGGCTTCGGCGTGGGACCGCAGTGCCTGCTGCAGGCTCTGGCAGCTTCTAGGCAAACAGATCTGCTGTAGCCAGGCAGGCTGCCACCAGCCAGAGGGAAATGCGGGGGTGGTTCGGGGCGACCCCCCCCCCCCCCCCCCCCCCCCCCCCACCACCACCACAGCCGCATTCGAGAACGGTGGCCTGCTGCCATTGCGCACCCCTTGCGATCCTCTAGAGCTATGCACACACTGCCTGCCTGGGCCACCGTGCTGCCCAGGCTGCCGCGCACCCAGCTACAGTGCAGGAGCACTGCAGTCTTGGAGCTGTGCCCTCGAAGGCCGAATCTGGCAGGCAGGCCGGAGGCAGGCAGGCAGCCTCGCAGCAGCCGCTGCAGGCTGGCACAGCCAGAAGGGAGGTGGCTTGTGTGCGCACACCTCAAAGCGATGCGAGGAGCAGGGAGAGGGGGATGATGAAACGCGCCCGGAAGGAGGCGCCGTGGCTGTAGTCCCCCCAGGCGCGGCTGCGGATGCCGTTGCGGTGCGCGCTGGGGTAGGTCGCTCTGCCGGGCAGGTACTCCAGCAGCGCGTGCGCCTCCGCCACCAGATCACGGGGCACGCCCGCCGCGGCCGAGACGAAGCCGCAGTGCATCAGCACTGCCACGAGGTCGCTGTCGTGCGTGTAGACGTCGACGCCCCACAGCTGGCGCGACTTGACCTGGTGGCAGGAGGGCGCGCGGGTCGGTTATGGGAGTGGGAGTACGACAGAGAAGGGGGGAGGGAGGCTGTGGCGGCGCGTGTGAGGCAGCAGGAGCGCCTCCGAATGGGGCTGAGAGGTTCCCTGGGAGCAGAGGCGGGTTGAGGTGCGGGGCCTCTGTGGCAAGCACGCCCATGCAGCCGGGCCCCGAATTTGCACGCATCGGTGGACCACAGCTGCGCCCAGCGCTTGTGCAGCCAGAGCTCCTGCTGCCTGGCCGCAGTGTGCTTGCAGGCCAGCGTGCCTTGGCGGCGAAACGCTGAAGGCAGTGCGACTGCTCAGGCAGGGGATGGTGAATGCTGAGGCATACGGGGCGCGCCTGGCGGTTGTGGAACTGCAGGTGCTCGACCGGGATGCGGACCTGCGGCAGACGGGAGGGCAGGCAGTGAGGGCCGCCGTCCCGGAGAGGGGCTCGGGGGCAGCGGGGATTGCAGCGGAGCAGCACCTGCAGCTGCGGCGGCGGCTCTGCCGGGTCCAGTTTGCCTTCGTGCTTGAAACGGCGGCCTTCTTTGTACACGTCATGCCGCACGTCTGCGGCATGGCGGGTGGGTGGCATCAGACCCCTATCTGTTGCCGTGCCAGTGTCACCAGGGTGGGGGGTAGGGAGGTGGGGAGGCCAGGCGGAAGGCGCACCGGGCGTCTGTCGCGACGCGCCGCTGGCCTGCTGCTTGACGGCCGCGACTGGCGCCTTGCTCTGCACAACCAGCGTCGCGAGCGACGGTTAGCCAGGCGGCCCGAGGTCCGGCACGCCGGACCCAGCCAAGGCCGGCGGCTTGCGCCACCCACGGGGATCGCATTGCGTGGAGGGGAGCCGGGCAGGGCGCGCGGTGGCGCCCGCCGCGGTGAAGCTCGCGCGGCGCTCCGAGACACGCCGCTCCCATTTACGCCCACCGACATCCGCCTGATCTGAGCCCACGGTGCGCGCCTGACACCGAACAGGCATGCAGATCCAAAATTTGGGGCGGTTCTCATCGCAATAGCAGTGGCGGGTGACCGATGCCAGGCACGGTGCCGCATGCCTGGCCAGCCCGCGCCAACAAGAGACAGGAGGCGTGTAAACCACGCGTTGGCGTGGGCGAAATAGTGTTCTGCACGTGATACGCGAGCAGGCGGGGGCGCTGAAGCGCTGGGGCAACCAAACAAGGCCCAAGGTGTTACTATGTCAAGGCATCCCTGCCTGCCCTTGGCTCAGCAAGGACAAAGGGCATGGCGGTGAAGGACGAGCAGCGCACCACATCCTTTGATCCTGCGCCTTGCGAGTCCTCGCCGCTCCGCTCCGAGAACTGGCCGGCTAGCCGCTGCAGCTTGGGCCCATTGCCCGCCCCCTCGCCCCGCTCGGGCAGCGGCGACTCCCGCTCCCGCTTCAGCATCGCGCTGTCAGTCAGAGATCCAGCCGCCGAGCTCCTGCAGGCGCCCGCGCGGCCTGTCCCGCCGGTAAGCTGCTGCGCGCTCGCAGGCCGACTGCCTGCAGCTGGGTGCAAGTGCGCGTCTCTACTGTGCTGCAATCAGAGAAAGCGGTTGAAGAGCACTTTTTAGCCCACCATTCCCGCGGAGAAATGTTTTTGCTCCATCCCGCTCTGCAACTCCCACATCTATGCCAGGTTGTTCCTACATGGAACATGCAAGGCTCTCGTCTGACCGTGTGCCTCCCGCTACACCCTGCCGGATCCACACCGCGCTCCTTCATTCAAAGTTTTATGCTCAGCCGCCGGATCGCCCGCAGGCGGTCCTGAGGGCGACAACATTCGCGAAAGGACGCCATCAGCGTCTGCGGTGCGTACTGAAGCATCATGCAGCTACACATGCTCATGAAAGCGTGTAAAGCACCAAAGTCCTTAGACACTCTTTTCTCTTGGCGCCGCAGAAGATTTAGATTGCAAGATTCGCATGCGCGCCGCATGCGCGCAGGCCTAGGTCCAAGTCCGACGGCGGCTAAGCGCGGGACTTTAGCCACTCACTCTTTCACACGGACCCGCCCTGGAGGACAACGGCGCTCCCCCCCATGAAAGAGCTACCAGCAGCGCTCAGCTGCATGTCGCAGACGTCCCTGGCAAGGGACGAGGCGTGTTTGCGGGCGAGGCCCTCCAGAGAGGGGCACTGCTCCACGAGGCGCACTGCATCACCGTCCCCGCCGACCAGTACCAGGACCATGTGAGGTTGACTTCCCAGCCCGCCTGACGGCTCCAACACGGGAGGGGTCACTACAGAAAGGAGATGACTTGAAAGGCACTGCAGACACACCGTGTTCGAGCACTACCTGTTCAAGGGGCGGGCAGGCGCCATGCTGCTGGCCCTGGGACTCGGCTCCCTCTTCAACCACAGCCGGCAGCCCAACCTCGACTACCGAATCGATCACGACCGCCAGGCGCCCTCCCTCCGCTCTTTCCTGCCGTTGCACATGCATGCAGTGGAAGGCACTCCATACTGTAGTGGCGCCCAACGCCTGCTCGATCTGCAAGGCGCCTGGCCTGCCCAACCTCTCCCGGTTGGTGGTTTGTCGGCGTACAGCCCTGACCTCCCAACACACCTCTACTCCCATCCTCGCTAAACTGCCGGGCTCTACATGTCTGACTGACGGTCTGCGCTGCCAGGTCATCGCCTTCACGGCCGCCCGAGACATCCGGCCCGGCGAGGAGCTGACCTTCTTCTACGGCAGCCGCCTGTGGTTCCGGGAGGCGGCGCCCGAGGGGGGGCGGGGGGAGGAGGAGTCGCCGATGCATGAGCACATGGACGACGCCGACAGCTTCCTGGCCGCCCTGTCTGTGTGAACCTCCCCGCACAGCCGGGGCACAGCTGCAGGACACCACCAGTGGGTCAGAGCTGGGCGACTGACTGAGGGCTGATTGCGGCGGATCTGGGCAGCGGATGGCAGGCGGAGAGGGCCCTGTCAGAGTGAGCCTCCCAGCAGAGGGGGCCGTGGCAGCGGCCGAGCCGCCTTCGCAAGCCCCCAACCACCTGTGACTGCGCCTGCTGGGTAGCTGCGGACGTTCGCAATGGTCTCAGCGAGCTCTGGCCTCACCCCATCTGCGAGCAGAGCAGCCTGCTCCCTGTGAGCTGGGTCAGGCAGGCAAGAGAGCGCAGCTCCGTGGTGGCAAGTCTCTCACACGACAGCCACCTTCTTTGCTCGGCATTCAGCGCGAAAGCAGCGACTGCACCGCGCTCGCGGCAGCTCCCCTGCCCACGAGCACGTCGATACCCAAACCCCGACAACACGCGCGCGCACGCGCCTCTCTGGCACGCGTCCCATTCGCCGCACAAAATCCACCGGCGACCGCAGGCAGCAGCAGGCAAAACCGCGCGGCAAGCAGGGCCGGCACGCACGCAAAAGCAGCAGCAGCAGCAGTGCCCTTCCGGAGGGCGGCTCCAAGCAGCAGCGGCGGCGGCGGCGGCTGCAGAGGGGCGCCTCAGGCGCTGGCGTTGCCGGTGTCGGCTGCGACGGCCGGCTTTGGCGAGTCCGCCTCCTTCTTGGCAGCCTTCTCCGCCTCCCTCTCGGCCTGCTTCTTCCGCTCGCGCTCGATGAACTCCCGCATCAGCTGCGCAGGCGCGGGCATTGGGGGCGGCCTCAGCAGAAGCAGGTCGGCGGCACCGGCAGCCCGCCTTTTCCTGTCTTGCTCGGGCCCACGGCGGCTGCCAGCCCCGGCCGGTGGGCGCTCTCGCCCGGAGTCTGGATGGGACCCGTCTGCAAGCGCTCGCACGAGTCTTCTCTGGCTTTCCTTCTTCCTTACTGGGGCCTGCCACCCTCCCCAGGCACCGCTGACGGCCCCCCTCTGCCTCCGCTCCTGCTGCGAGACTCGCCCATGCCTCCCACCAGGCCTGCAGCCGACTGCAGCTGATCTGGCCTGCTCCTCAGATCCAGATCCAACCGCAGCATGGACGCCCCTTCCCCCCTCCTGCAGCAAGGCGGAGGAAGCTTGGGCGGGAGGACGTGCCTCCTTGGCGGCGGACAGTTTCGAGAGGACGCCCTTGTAGGTCATCAGGTCGCGATTCACCGCCTCCTGCCGCACGCCCATCGCCTTGACGAGCGCGCCCAGCGCCTGCGGCTCCTTGGCGCCGGTCAGCTCCAGCAGCCGGAAGAGGCCGATCGCGAAGAACTTGGTGTAGAGGAACTTGGGGCCGGCCGCGCGCTGCGCGATGCCAGCCAGCAGCTGCTGCACCTGCGGGTGTGGGATGCCAGAGCGGGGTCAGCTAAGGGAGGGGCTGTTTCGGCGGCGAGGTGGGTGCAGGCAGTGCCGCTCGCAAAAAGCGGGTGCGTGAGGGCGCGGTGAGCGTTGCAGGCTGAACCCGCAGAGATGCGGGGGTGAGGCGGCCATGCAAGCCAGGTTGGGGGCTGCTCCTCCCGTCCCTTGCTGCAATGGGGGCTTGCCTCATCGCCGCTGGCATCCGGCTTGATGCCGTCCGCGCCCGACAGCCCCTTGGCCCAGGAGGCCAGCTTCTCTGCGTCGGCGCGGTACTTGCTGGGATCCTCGCCCAGCGCGTTGATGTACGCAGTGAAGACGGCGTCCGCTGCCTCCGGCACGCCATCCGTGACCTGGTCGAACACGCTCACGAAGCCGAGAGCAAAGACCTGCGCCGACCGAGACAAAAAATCGGACACATGCAAGCGAGCGACCGGGCGATTCCGGGCGGATGCGGGCGCCCCGAGAGGCGCGCCTCGTCGTACTGGTAGTTCACGTTGTACCGCATGATGTGCTGCTGCACCAGCAGCTCCTGGACCACCGTGTTGTACACCGCCGGCAGCGGCTTGGGAAAGTTTTGGTAAAACTTGGCCTTCGTCTCGGCCACGGTCGGCACGCCAGCTGCTGCGATGCACGCATATGCCGGTCAGGCGTCATGCCGCGCTCCACACCCCCCGGGCTCTTTTCTCTTGTGCAGCTCCGTTTCGCGGCCTGATGTGGCACACAGCCAGCGGCGGAGGGCGATACCGTCTGCGGAGGCGGCAAGAATGACCACCCGCCGCAATGAGCGGCCCTGCTGCCTGCCCGCCACCGCCTGCCCGGCGAAGCTGTTCCTGCAGCCGGGCCGGGACTCGTTTTTCAGCGCTGCGCAGCCACGCACCCAGGCTGGGCCGCCGGCGAGCAGCAACAGGCGGTCCCGAGTGACCAGTGGAAGTGCTTTATAGCCCACATCGGCCGGTCGGCGCACCTGGTCTTGGCGAACGGCATGGGCGCGGCGCCTGCCGGCCCGCATGTCGGCACCCGAGCGCCGGCGCGCTCGTTCCCGGAGTTCGCACAGCTGCAGCAGGCCGCGCTGCCACGCATGGCAAGGTCCATGGCCACCATCGTGTGCTCGCTGCGGCAGATTGGACGTGTGCAGAAGGTTATCGAGCCTATCAATGCAGTTGTCAGCCCGTAGCAGGACTTTTCAGGATACCGACAGTCGACTGCATTGCCTGTTCCACGCATTAGTGGGAGCTGCTCAAGTTCGCACCTGCTTGCGTTTCGGGCCAGACATCGGCACTCGCCCACCATCCGATGCGGCTGCCTCCGGTGTCATGAGCGACCTGGGCGCCCTGCTTTCGGACTCTGAACACTCTGGCGGTGACGAGATCGAAGATGACGCCGAGCCGCTCGACCTGGCCAGCCCGCTGCCCAGCACCAGGCAGCGCCCGCGGCACGGCGGCTTCTCTATCAAGCGTGGCGCGGCGGCGACCGGCGGGGCGACGAGCCTGCAGCAGCTGCTGGCGGCCCCGCCGGCCGGGCGGCCTGAGGCCATAGAGGAGGAGGAGGGGGGCAGCGACAGCGGAGCGGAGCAGCCAGCAGAGCTGCAAGCGCAGCGGCCGGCAGCGGGCGGCGCAGCCGGCCTGCAAACGCCAGCAAGGCCGACAACGGGACTGGTGCCCGGGCCAGCGCAGCCGCAGGGCGGGCGGCGGTCCCGACTTGGCGGCGGCTTCTCGACGCCGGCGGGGCCGGGCACAGCAGTGGCGCAGGGCACGCCGCTCTCGGCGCAGCAGGCCTTCCTGGCCAGCCACGTGCAGCTGGACGCCGGCGCAGCCAGGCTCAGCTCGGCGCGCCGGCGCACGCCCACCAAAGGCACGCCCTGTCAGCTGTCATCAACAGCAGTCTTGCAGCAGCAGCAGCAGTCGCTCAAGAAGAGTGAAGTCTCAGCGAGGGGCGCTGGCAGCAGGCCTGGGGCCGCTCTCCAGCTTGCTGGCGCCTGCGCTGCGGGCGACGGCAGCGCGGCTGCGGCGGCTCACCCTGGATGTGGAGTCTGTGGCACTGGAGGGTCCCTTTCTGGCGGTCCGCGGCCACGTGCTGGAGTCGCAGCAGGAGGTGCTGGCGTTGCTGCGCGGCCGCCCGCTGTTTGACGTGACGCCCGGCTGCCGGCTCGGCGTCTCGGCGCTGCCGCACGGCCTGTCCGTCGCCGGCACGCCCGTGCTGCTGGTGCAGAGCTGCGAGCGGCTGCCGTGCTAGCTACCAGCGAACAGCTGTCGTCTCCTGTGCCCTCCTGGGCATTTGAACTTCTTCTTGCCTGTCCCCAGAGACTGTACATCAGAGCCAATCGCAGCAGCAGCTTTCTTGAAACAAAACTTTGCTTCGAGAACGTGCTTGCGCGCTTGTTCGACAGGTTCCTGCTGAATAGCGGGGCGCCATCGCGATTTTGTTTTCCAGCTCGCAACCGCTGCGCCTTGTCCGGCACGCTCACAGCGCTGCGACACAGACACGCAGTAGAGCTTAGATCGCACGCGCGGCTTGTCCAAGCACAGCGGTAGATGTAAGCGGCACATTTCGAACGGCGGCGGTTTAGCATGTCGCTGCCGGAGGCGTTTGAGCTGCAGCGCAGCACAGTAGAATGTCGTGGGGAGGTCAATTTCAATGTGAGACCTCTTGCGTAGCCAACTGCCGTGCCTGCTGCCGCTCGCCTAGGTCGCCATCCTCGCACTGGCTGCAAGAGCACCCTGGCCTGATGGGGCCGCCCTGACGCGCAGACATCCACCAACACGGCCGCCCACGCCTTCAGCTCCGTCGGCTTCGACAACAGCTGGAACGAGGAGGCGTGGAAGCGGGACTTTCAGGTGCGCTCCATGCCCTCCCTTTTGCAGGCAGCGGTAGCTGGCTAGGGAGCAGCTTGCCGAGGCCCGACCGCCTGGGCAGGTGGTGGTGAACAGCATGAGCGGCAACGACATGGAGTTCGACCTGATCGGCCTCGACCCGGCGGTTGCCAATGCGCTGCGTCGCATCCTGATTGCAGACGTGCCAACGGTTGCGTTTGAGCACATCTTCTTTGTCAACAACACCTCCATCATAGCGGTGCGCTGCCAATCTGCTGCCTGACTGAACAGGGGCACTCAAGGCGCGGACTGGGAGGCAGGTGCCGTGGGACGGCAGGCTGCCAGCATTGCTGTATGTGTGACACCCATACAGGCGGGCAGGCCGGCGGGTCCGAGATGGCCTCAGTCTCCATTTCTTTGCGTTCAAATCTTGACCATGGACAGACCCAAGCCTTCGACGTCAGCACAGCACCTTGTCGATGCCTGTTGCATTCGAATCTGGCTCGGGCCCGGAGCATTCCTCCAAATCGAGCACAGTGCTGCCGTGACACCTGCTGCTGCGGGTGTCCTCCTGCAGGACGAGGTGCTGGCGCACAGGATCGGCCTCATCCCCCTCAACATCGACCCGGACCAGCTCGAGTTCCGAGCAAGTGAGTTCCCCCGACCAATACCATCAATATACCATATATACATATGTTCACCATGTGGGTGAGTTTTCCCCGGCATGTACCATGTACACATCTATTGTACCCCATACACACACTTCCGCATGGACAGTCCCTTCCCCTGCAAACAGCCTCCATATCCAAACGAGCAGCCTTAGGCAGCGATCGGCCCCAGTCTGAGGCAGAGGCACCGCCAACTGGCCGCCTGGCAGCTGCTGGAGGGCGGCACCTCGCACCCTTCCCGCTGCTCCCAGCTGTGTTGACGGCTGACTTGCTGTCGGCACCGACCGCCAGCCTGTCTGATGTGATGTCTGCCCGCAGGCGAGGAGGCCGCCAATGAGCGGAACACCGTGGTCTTCAAGCTCCAGGCGCGCTGCTATCGGCTGAAGGATGGCAAAATGGATGGCAGCAAAGGCACCCTCCCCCTCTCTGCAGCTTTTGGCTCACATGACACGTGTGCTGTCTGCAATGCGTGCTCGAGCGCCGCTCCGCGGCAGCACGCAGCAAAGCGCAGGCCGTGCAGGGTGCGCTGCGCTGCGCGCTGCTTGCCGCCACCATTTCCGCGCCAACAAACTGGTTGTGGCCCTTCCCGCATGCAGTGAGACATGCGTGGCGCATGCGATGCTGCATGATGTGATCGACGAGCCCAGGCCTTGCAGAGCGGCACAACCCCCCCCCCCCCCCTTCACCCTCAGCTCATGGCTCATTAGATGGCTCAAATGAGATGTATGTTGTCTGCAAGGAGTGTTCAAGCGCCGCTTTGTGGCAGCGCGCAGCAAAGCGCAGGCGGTGTGCTGTGCTGAGCGCTGCCTGTTGCCACCTTTCCTGTGCCAATGCATGCGCTCTGGCCTTTGTCTATGCAGCAACATGTGCGACGCATGCGATGCTGCATGATGCAATCGCCATACCCAGGCCTTGCAGAGCGGCACAGCCGCCGGGAGCGGCCGCTGTCGGCTGACACATGTGTGGACTGCGCCCTGCAGTGCTCGCCTCCAAATTCGAGTGGCTGCCCGGCGGCAGTGAGATGCCGGACGAGACCAACTGCCGGTTTGCAGAGGGCCAGGCAAAGACGCTGGCGCAGCCGGCCGCCCCGGTGAGGCCCCCCTCCAGCTGGTGGCATGAGGAATGCTTGCAGAAGACAGGCTCAGGTGGCATGAGGCTTGCTCCCATGTGACAGCCTCAGGTGGGATGAGGCTTGCTCACATGCAACAGCCTCGGGTGGGATGGGGCCATGCATGCAGGCCTGCCTCCTCCTCTCATGCCGCCGCTGCCCAGCTCACATTGAGCCTCGTGAGCAGCACTGACATGCACCCGATGACCCCATCAACCCCCTGGCATGGGCACGCCTCGCTGCTCAGCGACCGTTGAGGCCCACTGCCCCAGGCCTCGTACCATCCCACAGGAGTGCTGCCAGCCGCAGTACTTCTGCCTCGGGTGTACCATGACCGTGTGCACCCGTAACTGCCATGTAAATGCCCAGTGTAACTGCCGCACCGCAGGTGGTCGGCGACATCCTGGTGGCCAAGCTGCGCCCGGGCCAGGTGATCGACCTGGAGGCACACGCCACCAAGGGCACGGGCGGCACGCACGCCAAGTGGAGCCCAGTGGCGACGGCCTGGTACCGGTTGCACCCGGAGGTGGTGCTGACTCAGCGGGTGAAGGGGGATGACGCGCGCGCGCTGGCCGCCGCCTGCCCTGGGCTCTTCACGCTCAAACAGGTGCGGCCAGGCGCACCCCGCAAAAGCGGGCTCGGATCCCGCGAAACTGGGCTTGGAATGCGGGTGAAGGCGGGCCTGCGTGGGCTGTGACTATGTCGGGTTGCTGGGAGAGGAGGGGAGGGCTGAATGGCGGGCGGGATGGCCCGGCGAAAGAAGGGGACTCACACTCGTCTCGCAAGCCGCCCCAGGCCGCCAGCGGCTGGCTCGCAACCGTGCGTAACTGAAACCGTAACCGACACCGTAACTGCCGCAGGGCAAGGGCGGGGAGGTGGAGGCGGTCGCCGGCAGCGCGCGCGAGCACGAGAAGCAGCTCGAGAAGCTGCGCCACCTGTCGGCCGAGGCTCGCTGGCGGCAGGCGGTGCGACTGCAGAAGCGGAAGGAGCACTTCATCTTCACGATAGAGAGCGTCGGCGCGCTGCCCCCTGAGCGGCTCTTCCGGCAGGCGCTCACGCTGCTGCAGGCCAAGTGCGACCGCCTGCTGGCGCGCCTGTAGCTCCGCTGCTGACCTTGGTTGCTGCTGCTGCTGCGGCGGCGGTTGCAGTCACCCGCATGAACACCCCTGCATGGACTCCGCCTTCGGGGGCTGCTGCTTCTCCTGCTCCTGTGGCAGCGCCATGCACAGATGTGAAGCAAGCCGGCGCCTGCTGGCTGGTTGAAAGCCCCGGCTTGTGCGTTGGAAGCCTTGTGTGCAGGGCGCTGTGCTTTTGGCGCCCAAACCAGCAGCGGCATGCTCGACTCCCTGGGCTGCTGCGCAGCAGGCGCCGGTGGAGTGCCTGAGGGGACGCTCTCTCGCTTCCTAGCCAGTGTGACGAGGCACACCTCGCGAAGGCAGCTGCCAGTCAACAGCTGCAAAAGCAGCGCCGGTCTTTCGACATCTTCCCATCGTTCGCGCCCGTGCAAATCAGCCGCCCTCTCATCCTCAAACAGAGCCCAGTCAAGCGGCGGCAGACCAGGCTCCCCTGCCAGACGCGCAGCAGCGCAGCACTGCAAAACAGCACGGCCTCCAGGTCACTGATTCGCGCTCGCGCGCGCCGCCCTGGCTGCGTCGGTCACCGCCTCCGCCGCCAGCTGCTGCGCGCCCTCCACCTCCCGGAAAGTCTGCCCCACCAGCACTGCCAGCGGCGCCTGGTCGGCCTCAGGGATCGGCTGGCCGTCCTTCAGGCCTGCAGGCCCAAGAATTTGTAAGAAATTTTCGAGAAAATCAGGATTTTACAAGGCTATATTCATCTGGGCATTGATGTTGTTGTGACTCCGGCCACCAAGCTCCCTCGCAAGCACAGCTGCTGCTGCATGTCGGAGCAGCAGCCGAGGCGGGCTGCATGCGCCGTCCAGCGCAGATGGGAGACAGGGGAATGTG